>CM067359.1:112061455-112063955 GCA_034401795.1 Chaetoderma sp. LZ-2023a
GTAGCCTAGCCTAGCCTAGCCTAGCGTAGCGTAGCCTAGCGTAGCCTAGCCTAGCCTAGCCTAGCCTAGCGTAGCGCAGCGCAGAGCAGCGCAGCGCAGCGCAGCTCAGCGTAGCGTAGCGTAGTGTAGTGTAGCGTAATGTAGAATAGCATTGCATAGCGTTGTTTAGTGTAGCATGGCATAGCATAGTATAGTATAGTATAGTATAGTATAGTATAGTATAGTGTAGTGTAGTGTGGTGTGGTGTGGTGTGGTGTGGTGTGGTGTGGTGTGGTGTGGTGTGGTGTGGTGTGGTGTGGTGTAGTGTAGTGTAGTGTAGTGTAGTGAAGTGTAGTATAGCGTAGCGTAGCTTAGTTTAGTGTAGCATGGCATAGCATAGTATCGTATAGTATTGCATAGCATAGTATAGTTAGAATTGTATAGTATAGTATAGTATAGCATAGTATAGTATAGTATAGTGTAGTGTAGTGTAGTGTAGTGTAGTGTAGTGTAGTGTAGTGTAGTGTAGTGTAGTGTAGTGTAGTGTAGTGTAGTGTAGTGTAGTGTAGTGTAGTGTAGTGTAGTGTAGTGTAGTGTAGTGTAGTAGTGTAGTGTAGTGTAGTGTAGTGTGGTGTGGTGCGGTGCGGTGCGGTGCGGTGCGGTGCGGTGCGGTGCGGTGCGGTGCGGTGCGGTGCGGTGCGGTGCGGTGCGGTGCGGTGCGGTGCGGTGCGGTGCGGTGCGGTGCGGTGCGGTGTAGTACAGTACAGTGCAGTGCAGTGCAGCGCAGCGCAGCGCAGCGCAGCGCAGCGTAGCGTAGTTTAGTGTAGCATGGCATAGCATCGTATCGTATAGTATATTATAGTATAGTATAGTATAGTATAGTATAGTATAGTATAGTATAGTATAGTATAGTATGGTATGGTATGGTATGGTATGGTATGGTATGGTATGGTATGGTATGGTATGGTATGGTATGGTATGGTATGGTATGGTATGGTATGGCATGGCATGGCATGGCATGGCATGGCATGGCATGGCATGGCATAGTTTAGTGTAGTGTAGTGTAGTGTAGTGTAGTGCGGTGCGGTGCGGTGCGGTGCGGTGCGGTGCGGTGCGGTGCGGTGCGGTGCGGTGTAGCATGGCATGGCATGGCATAGCATCGTATCGTATAGTATTGTATAGTATTGTATAGTATAGTATAGTATAGTATAGTATAGTTAGTATATTATAGTATAGTATAGTATGGTATGGTATG
Organism: Chaetoderma sp. LZ-2023a; assembly: GCA_034401795.1. NCBI lineage: Eukaryota > Metazoa > Mollusca > Caudofoveata > Chaetodermatida > Chaetodermatidae > Chaetoderma > Chaetoderma sp. LZ-2023a. Next base: position 112,062,690 of record CM067359.1, read on the forward strand.
GTATGGCATGCCATGCCATGGCATGGCATGGCATGGCATGGCATGGCATAGCATAGCATAGCATAGCATAGCATAGCATAGCATAGCATAGCATAGCATAGTATAGGAGAGTATGGTATAGGAGAGTATGGTGTGGTGTGGTGTGGTGTGGTGTGGTGTGGTGTGGTGTGGTGTGGTGTGGTGTGGTGTGGTGTGGTGTGGTGTGGTGTGGTGTGGTGTGGTATGGTATGGTATGGTATGGTATGGTATGGTATGGTATACTATAGTGTAGTGTAGTGTAGTGTAGTGTAGTGTAGTGTAGTGTAGTGTAGTGTAGTGTAGTGTAGTGTAGTGTAGTGTAGTGTAGTATAGTATAGTATAGTATAGTATAGTATAGTGGTGTGGCGTAGCGTAGCCTAGCCTAGCCTAGCCTAGCCTAGCGTAGCGTAGCCTAGCCTAGCCTAGCGTAGCGTAGCGTAGCCTAGCCTAGCCTAGCCTAGCCTAGCGTAGCGCAGCGCAGAGCAGCGCAGCGCAGCGCAGCGTAGCGTAGCGTAGTGTAGTGTAGCGTAATGTAGAATAGCATTGCATAGCGTTGTTTAGTGTAGCATGGCATAGCATAGTATAGTATATTATAGTATAGTATAGTATAGTGTAGTGTAGTGTAGTGTAGTGTAGTGTAGTGTAGTGTGGTGTGGTGTGGTGTGGTGTGGTGTGGTGTGGTGTGGTGTGGTGTAGTGTAGTGTAGTGTAGTGTAGTGTAGTGAAGTGTAGTATAGCGTAGCGTAGCGTAGCTTAGTTTAGTGTAGCATGGCATAGCATAGTATCGTATAGTATTGCATAGCATAGTATAGTTAGAATTGTATAGTATAGTATAGCATAGTATAGTATAGTATAGTATAGTATAGTGTAGTGTAGTGTAGTGTAGTGTAGTGTAGTGTAGTGTAGTGTAGTGTAGTGTAGTGTAGTGTAGTGTAGTGTAGTGTAGTGCGGTGCGGTGCGGTGCGGTGCGGTGCGGTGCGGTGCGGTGCGGTGCGGTGCGGTGCGGTGCGGTGCGGTGCGGTGCGGTGCGGTGCGGTGCGGTACAGTACAGCGCAGCGCAGCGCAGCGCAGCGCAGCGTAGCGTAGTTTAGTGTAGCATGGCATAGCATCGTATCGTATAGTATATTATAGTATAGTATATTATAGTATAGTATGGTATGGTATTGTATGGTATGGTATGGTATGGTATGGTATGGTATGGTATGGTATGGTATGGTATGGTATGGTATGGTATGGTATGGTATGGTAT
>CM067359.1:112068955-112109421 GCA_034401795.1 Chaetoderma sp. LZ-2023a
TAGTCCAAACCCTGTAAATATCGTAGCAAATATCCGTAACCTGAAATTGTCTAAGTTCAAACACCGGACAAATATGGGAACAATTTGAAAATCAATTTCTCTTTTTTGTGGGATATTCCTAAGCATCCGTGAAGTTTTATTTAAATCGGATAAAGCCTTGTTGAAGTAAACATCGTTCGAAAAATCCTTAGCCACAGCATAATGAGTATAACCTGGATGCAAATCAGCCCTAAAACACCAGAAAATAGGAGAAATGTTTGAAAATCAATTTCTCCTTAATGTCGACTAATCCTAAATATTATATAGAACGAATCTGTTAAGTATTATTCAAATCGGATAACCCATTGTTGCCTAAATTGTCATTTACAAAAGCTTAACCACAACATAATACTATAATCTCGATGTAAATCAGCCATAAGATAATCAAGTCCCAGTGCTGTCGAAGTATGAACAATTTTAAAATCGAATTCTTTTTGATGTGGTCGCATCCTAAGCGTCATATAGAGCAAATATGTGAAGTTTTATTCAAATCGGATAAATCCTGATTGCCTAAATTGTCATTTCAAAAAGCTTAACCACAACAGCTACGACTAGTGAGACTATTGCTTGCAGACACCAAGCTGAGAGTACGAGTCAAGTCAGTGCAGTCTGTAGAGTTTGCGACATCAATCGGCTCCCAACAGGGAGATGGTCTATCTACGATGCTTTCCCCTGCTACCTTGCTGCCGCATTGAAATCTTCCACAAGACCAACACCCCCAACATACACCTCCGCCCCCATCCCACCAGTGTCAATACTGGGTATGCCGCTAGAGATGGAATATGCCGACTTCATAGACAAGGAAAAGAAACCACTTGACGAACTTCTCCCAATAGCCGCAAGCAAACTAAAAATTGAGAATCTCTTTATGAATGAATCTGAAACAGAGTTCAGCCACATATACCTATCTACAGAGCATGAAACTAGATAAAATGATGACGCACTTTGTGGGGGCGAACCATGGAGGAAAAGTAAAATCATGGGCTAACTAATTAGCAGTACTGCTGACATTACTGCACGCTGCGTCATGGAGAACATATCTTTCCAGTCCTTCTGGAAGCTATGGATTCGTAGATCAAAGATGTTATTGATAAAATGGCTACGTGTATACAATGCAACCTGCGTATTCTTGATGCTGCATAACTGCAAGAGCTGGGCAGCTCCAAAGGCAGCTTTAGACAAACTAGACAAACCTGCCACCGCAAACACCTACGCACCATCACTGGGCACCAATGGCTAGACAGCATAATTCTCCACGATGCGCTATGCAAGATATGTAATACGTTGCCGCTGTCTGTAAAAGACGCCCAGCAAAGATGGTCCATGTGAGACACCAGCACAGCCTTGGAATTCGCCCTACTCGGAGCCAGCAAATACAAAGCCAGGAGAGGACGTCATTGCATAAATCTGCTAAGCGTGCTACGAGGTGACCTCAAGAAAGCAGGACTCCGTACACTCAAGTCAAGAATGGACCTGAGGAAGCTAAGGATTTCGGCTGAGAACAAGACACAGTGTGCAAAAGCGAGGAAGGACTGATTGCAGCTGTAGAATGCTTCTACTACTACAGCCGCAGAACACAGTAATCATACATACAACATAATACGTATAACCTGGATGCAAAGCAACCATAAAATAATCAAAGTTCAAACGCCGAAAAATATGGAAAAATTGGTAAATCGATTTCATCTTTATGTGGACGTTACCTAGGCATCATATAAAACACATCCGTGAAGCTTTATTTAACTCGGATAACTCATTGCTGATGCAAATTTCGTTTAAAAAAAGCTTATCCAGAACAGGCCCCAACGTCAACGTCAACGCCACCACCAACGCCAACGCTTACGCCAGCGCCAACGCCTACGCTGACACTGATGCCACCGCCCCCTCCCACTCACTTCGTGAAGGCGAGATAAAAAGACTCACACTTGTCTGGTCCAACCGTGTAAGTTGAAAACAAATTCCAGAGATTGGCAATTCCCTTTGGTAGACCGTGATCTAATGTTTTGCTACATTGGTCACCTCATGACTTGTATGGAGGATGCGTTCCCTGTTTTGTTTGTGTGATCCTCATATGTGACACTTTGAGGATATTACCCTGATTATGCATGTTACTGGGCCTATGCTGGGATACTGGGCTCAGCAACCCACGATAACAAACTCATTTCGTTTAATAGATTAGATTCCTTAGTCTAGCCAAGTAGGGACAAGGCTTGCGGCAACGGATGAATTCAATCTGTCGATCAAGTATATGATGTCATAATCAATTACGTCACATGTAAGCTGACGTCACCATCATAATTGACAGAAACACTCCGTCATGAGCCTGGAATAATCGGTCAGTTGTAGAAAATTGTATGTCTTTACTACTTAATAACCATTCCGTTGACTAATTTGAAAGGTTCGATCGATCCAAACAGGGGCAAATCGTGTGCTGCAGCTGGCTAGAAATGGGCTGGGCATAGCTAAAAGTTGATACATCCATTCGTTCTACATTTTCAATATATATATTGAGTCTCGTTTGTATTTTGTTCTGTCTAATTCGATATTTCTCATTGCCTAATCCTGTTTAACTATTTCGCGCACTATGGGGGCTAATATATAGCCGCTATATATCTTTGCATTCACACTGCTGGAAGATAATCATGGACTGCATGGTAGTGCTACTCGGCGGAAAGTAAGACTACATGGCACATTTTGAGGGAAAAGGTTGCGTTCACACAGGGAGGCAATAACGATATATTGGAAGATAAACCGCCGATTTTTTTAGATCTAAGCCGTGTCCTCACTAGAGAGTTAATCAGGAATAACGCCAGTATGGCGTTATTCCGGATTAAGTCTCTAGTGAGAACACGGTCTAATTTTCTGAAATAAGTGACGTATTTATTCCAGGACAAGAGGCAGTCCAATGAGAACACTCCTTCCCTCCCTCTCTACCTCCCTACCTCCCTCCCCCCTCCTTCCCTCCCTCCCTCCCTCCCTCTCTCTCTCTCTCCCGCCTTCCTCCCTCCTCCCGCTCCCTACCCCCATTCCTACCTACCTCCCTCTCCCTCTCTCTCTCTCTCTCCATGCTATATACCTGGCATTTACTGAAATAGCCGCGGTATGCGAACTAGGCGATATTATTGTGCGCATGGTATATTCAGCGGCGTTGTTATGGATACTGATGGTATTGACTGGGTATTTCTGTAACCATGGTATACCTTGGAATGGGAATCATATATTATTAATATCGCTCTTCTTATGTGTTTGACAATACCAATGTGTTTCATGTAATACTAGTTTATATCACATATGGACTTCGGTAGATCATTTCATATCCAATAGCGTTAATATCGCATGTAAATCAATATAATATAGAACTGAATTTTTGCGAACGAGCAAGAAAGAAAGGAAAATAAATATAGGCAAAATATATCTTTATTTTGGATTAATTCAGACATACGTAAGGCCTCCTTGTCATTACCTAATCCTGTTTAACTATTGCGTGTATTATGTAGGTTAATATATAGACGATATATAGGCTTGCATTCACGCTGCTGGCAGATAGTCCTGGACAATCTAAACATAGAGTCGTGGCTTCGTTCTATGCCGAGAATTATACACCTCTAAGATAATGACAGGCCATTTTGTTGCGTCATCACAATGACAGAAGTACTATTTTTCCAAAATGGCCGCTCTCATACACACCAAAACGTGTACGCCTAGACACTATAAGATGTATTTTAGGCTACACGGGTGCTCTAAAATAGTGTTTTATGCCACACGAATACTGATGCCGAGTAGCTTCGTATGGGAATGGGAACCCTTTTGCTGCTGCTTCCATATTTCGTGTTACAGGTATAACGCAATGCTGTGGCCATACTCGCGAATATATTGGTGCAAAGCCATTGTTGGGTGGGTTGGTCATGGATTTAATGAATTATGGTAACTGGAGTTGCGAGCATGACTGAAATCTGGGGGAGGGGGTGGGGCTGGGAAGGAGATTTGGCAGGCTGCGCGGCCCCTGGCTAAGTGTCTGGGCTACATTTTAGCCGGCATGGATTATTTTCAATGTTAAGCGACCTTGGATAACTGAAAACTATTCTCAAAATATCAATCATACCCACCACCATACGCCACCCCTACATATACACATAGGGTGGTGGCTGTAATGAACACGGGGTGGGGTGGTGCTGCTGTAATAAACACGACTCTAACAATACATTGTATGCTTGGTATTTAGCGAGTCTTAAATGGAGCAGAATGAATATTTACACTTAATACAATGCATATAATCAATACATTCCACAATATTAGTGCAGGAGTAAACCTATTCACACCTGGAATCCACATAATTATTTCCATTTTTGTTTAATCTTTTGGTTGGATGGTAAAGCTGCAACATCAGCCAATCAAATTCATTTCAAAATTCGAACATTTGGAAACATTAAAGTATTTGATCAAGGGTCAATTAAAATCATATTCTACATTGTGGTTAACCCTTTCATCCTTATAGACCATACAATACAAATTATTTTTGCTTTAAGGAATATTCTGTTGAATATATTGAAACTAATTTGACTGGGGGTTACAACAGCTCACAGTCAAATTATTTTCAAAATATTCAATAGCTTAGATCTATAGTTGCCTTGTAATTGAGACATTGGAAACGACGGACGACCAAAATAGTTAGCATAATCTTTATAATCATTTTCAGATGTGAGGTTTCAGCTTTGAATCGTGTACCTACAATATATGATCAAGAAGTTTTGACTGTTTAAGAGGACGAAGAAATTTTTCTAAATAGCATTTTAGTTGTGCCTCGCAAGTCATTTTGTTAGTCTGTCTGTCAAATTTTTGACATTTAGGACAAAGCTGCCTATGTTGCAATTACAGTGTGGCGCACTTGTTTATATTGTCAACTGAAATCCTGGTCCGTGCTAAAACTGCACAGGCTCCTAGCCAACAGGGCTATAGTAACAAGTAGATTCTGCCACCCTGACAATTATGAACTAGTCATTAGCTTGCAGATTCAACGAGTGCTTTTAGCAATTACACCATAGAGATGTTACCATGCAATTTCCTTTTGAATGATAATTTGTGTAATTAATTGAAATTGCGCTATTGTGCACTGTTAATGTCTAAGACATAGACAACTCTCAGAGACAGCAAGACTGTATGAACAAGAGGCCCACAAAGGGCATGTGAAGCTCTCCTGAACCATTAGCTTTAGAACCATTTGCATGACATGGTGTGTAATTTTACTACATTAGGATCCTTCTAGTCATATTTGGATAAAATACAGCAATTGGTTACTTAAGGAAGGGATGCATTTTGAAAATATCCGGTAAATTTTTCATAAAAGCTAGAATTTTCACCCGAACAATTTACCAAGCACAATTCTGAATAGAAGTCCTGGCGCCCAGCATCCTATAGCTTCCATATGGTAATTCTAATCAAATTTGGTTGAAATCCGTCAAGCGGATAAGGAGATGTGTGTTGACAATTTCTGGCATATCTTTCATAAAATCTAAGATTTTCAACCCAAAAAATGGGGAGGCAAAATCCGCGAGCCTGTCACGATATGGTGATTCTAACCAAACTTAGTTAAAATCTGTCAAGCGGCTATGGAGGAGATGCATTTTGACAATTTCCCGTAAATCTTTCATAAAATCTAAGATTTTCATCCAAACAATTAACCAATCAAAACTCTGCTAAGTGATTTAGGAGGTTTTAAAGCAACAGCTGGCGGACGGACGGCGGATAACAGACGGATGGTCGCCATGGTATAGCCTCACTTGGCCATCTGGCCAGGTGAGCTAAAAATTGCACACATTGTCCATGGCATGTCAATAAGATTTGAGTTCCCCAAATTGACAAACAAACAATAATTTATTGGTTGCCTCAGTGAGATGTCAAGATTGCATGCCTCAGTGAGATGTCTGATTGCACCAGTCTTCCACATGCCAGGCTATAATTTACTGAGTATGGACAGAAGGCTTGCACTTGCATTTGAATCTTATGTATTTATATTTTCATTTTCACTTGCATTTGCATGAAAAACTTTGCATTTGCATTTCAAATGTATTTTATTTTTTTTTCAACTAGCAGCAACAGTCAAATTAATTTCAAAATATTCAACCAAAGCATTTCTTAAATCATACAAATGGCATTTCTGTTGCTAGAAATTTTAAACTTAATTCTCTGTGATTTATTAACTCACTTCACTCTGAATTTCTTATCGTGTAGCTCTCGGCCATCAATATACATATATAAAATCATGCATATTTTGAAATTAGTTTGACTTAAGTCAGTTGATATCTTAGCACGCCAATAAATTTTAGGTAATTTGATTCTAAAATAATCTCCCTTACATACAAGACCCCTGGAATGATTGGCTCAGTGATTTTCTTCTCGTGGCCTGCAAATGGGTATTTTAAAGACCACGGCAAAAGCTGGCTTTGGCCGGTTTGGCTACCAAAGGGTTAATGTAACAATTGGACTAAACGCTGTTGCTGTGGTAATCAATGTGTTGATTTTCAGGAGAATGAACAATATTCATACGATCATCTGACTTAAAGAATCACAATATTTTGGCCCCAAGACGCAGGTGGTCACTCGAGCACCTTTGACTGTACAATCTATTCAACAAGTGCTCTATAATTGTCAAGATCCTTTCAAAGTAATTAGTGTGATCTTAGTAATATATATATATATATATATATATATATATATATATATATATATATATATATATATATATATATATATATATATATATATATATATATATATATACTTGCTCAGTCTATAAGGTTGTTATCTCCATTCAATTAGAAATCTCTTAATCTTTTAATTGTCAAGATTGACTTATTGAATGGCCTTTTGCATTGAAAGATCGGTCGAGTTTTCTAGTAAACTCACAGCAACACAACACATATCCATGTGGAGTGCTCGGAGTCGTGAAAATATTTGTTTTTCATGGGCGCAGCCATTTTGGATATAACCAGAAAATAAGGGGGACTATTTTCTTTATAATAACCGTCTATATCGAAGCCTACTCAGTTAACATCGGTGTCTTTTAGGTTGAGTGATATACTTTGTTACATACAGAGTTCATTTCTTCGCATTTTAACTATCCTGGTATTTAAAAAAGCAAATCCCGAAATTTTCGGGGAAATTACTACGCTAATGGCCGGTCAATATCCACGAGAGCTGTCTCGCTCCCGTTTAGCATAGGAGATCTCGCGAGAATACGATGAGTCCTGGACTGCACGGTGGTGGCACCTGGCGGAGAGCGAGATAAAATGATGACCGCAGCGCTACCTGGCAAACGGTTGGAGAAAAGGTTGATGGTAACGATACCTGGCAAATTTTGAGGTAATAAGCCGCGTTCAGATAGGGAAGCAAGCTAGCGGTATATCGGAAGATAAACCGACGATTTTGTGGGATTCGAAATAAATGGCGTGTTTATTCCGTTAGAAGAGCCAGTTCAATGAGAACGCTAGCCGATATACCTGGTATTTACCGAAATAGTGGCTGTATGAGACGCTCGATGCATGGTATCATTGTCATTCTTAATTGAGTTTAAGCTAATCGTTCAAAAACGTCATTTAAATTTTAAGATTGGATATAGATGGCCAGTAATATGTATGTGACTTGATCAATTCCTAAACGATTCTCAATATTAAAGAATTGGCGGATTGATACGACACTATGAAATAGAGGCGTGGCTTCTTCGAGAATACATCTCTAATGTATTGACTGGCCATCTTATTCCGTCATTACAACGACTAGACTGTTACACAGACTCCACTTCGGAGACCAGACAGATCGGGACCCATTCTATCTATGTAGCGGACAGTAAACGCAATCGTGCTGATTTTGGTTCTATCTTTATCACTAGCTTGATACAGACATTAAAATGGACTCGATCAATCCAGTGGTTCGTGTGATATCAGCATCCACGCAACATTTGCAAATTCTTGACCTCATTTCAATTCTCTCTACCACCATATTCTTGTGGAAATCACTACATCAATGACTACTCAATACATACGAGATACTTTTCTCGATCTCGTATCGAAGGAACTCTCGCGAGATACGAATGTGACCGATTCTTAATCTTAAAGAATCGGTGGTTTGATATGACCGAAACAACTGTAAATATAAGATGTTGAATATCTGGAAATTTATTTGATTGGCAGCTGTTGCTACCTACTGCAGCAACTGCTCCCAAAAAGCTAGTTTCCAAATATTCAACAGAATCTTTATTAAATTGTAAATGCATCAAAGGCATACAATTCGTACACTTCTTGTCTAGTGACCGCGGAGTAATCAGATCAACAATGCGACACTTAGCGGCATTGGTTAGAAACATGGCCAGGTCGTGATTGATTATTTACAAATTGCAAATCGATTGGTAAAGCGGATAGATTTTAACCATTCCAAGTGGTAGAGAATAAGTCACGTTTAAAAATAACATAAAATAAAATGTCTGAAGAATGTGAAAAATTTATAATTTACAGTGAAAGTGTAGGCTATATGTTGATATATATTACAAGATACAATGCATGTTGCTAGGAAATGGAATTGTTAAATGGTCACTATACATGCTAGAATGTAACAATTTTTGTGACGTATCGCCTCCATCAGATGGAGCCAGCGGCGGTGGGGGGGGGATGTTGCTGCATATAGCAGTAACAACTCCCAGTTAAATTAGTTTCAAGATTTTCGACAGAATATTTTTGTTTATACCCTGCCAAATAATTTGGCGGGGTATTATGCAATGCCGCCGTTCGTCTGGGCGGGCGGGCGGGCAGGCGGGCGGGCGTGCGTGCGGGTGGGTGGCAGAGTGGTTTCCGGATGATAACTCTGTTACCGTTTGTCGGATCGCATTGAAACTTTATAGAGTAGTTGGACTTGTTCTTGGGAAGAAAGCTCTTGAAATCGACGATGATCTGAAATCCAAGATGGCCACCAGCCACCGGCGGCCATCTTGAAAATTCGTTTCCGGATGAAAACTCCGTTACCGTTTGGTGGAGCACATTGAAACTTCATAGGGTGGTTGCACTAGGTCTTGGAAAGAAACCTATCGAAATCAACGATGATCCAAAATCCAAGATGGCCGCCACCCACCGGCGTCCATCTTGAAAATTATCTTCCGGATGATAACTCCGTTACCATTTGTCGGATTGCATTGAAACTTCATAGGGTGATTGGACTACGTCTGGGCAAGAAACCTATCGAAATCGACGAAGATCCGAAATCCAAAATGGCTGACAGCTAATGGCATCCATCTTGAAAATTGGTTTCCGGATGAAAACTTTGTTACTGTTTGTCAGATCGCATTGAAACTTCATAGGGTGGTTGGACTACGTCTGGGCAAGAAACCTATCGAAATCGACGACGATCCGAAATCCAAGATGGCTGCCAGCCACCGGTGTCCATCTTAAAAATTGGTTTCCGGATGATAACTCCGTTACCGTTTATCGGATCGCTTTGAAACTCCATGGAGTTGTTAGACTAGGGCTGGGGAAGAAACCCATCGAAATTGACAATGATTCGAAATCGAAGATGGCTGCCAGCCACCGGTGTCGATCTTAAAAAATTGGTTTCCGGATGATAACTTTGTTACTGTTTGTCAGATCGCATTGAATCTTCATAGGGTGGTTGGACTACATCTGGGCAAGAAACCTATCGAAATCGACGATGATCCGAAATCCAAGATGGCCGCCAGCTACCGGCATCCATCTTGAAAATTGGTTTCCGGATGATAACTTTGTTACTGTTTGTCAGATCGCATTGAAACTTCATAGGGTGGTTGGACTACGTCTGGGCAAGAAACCTATCGAAATCGACGACGATCCGAAATCCAAGATGGCTGCCAGCCACGGGTGTCCATCTTAAAAATTGGTTTCCGGATGATAACTTTGTTATTGTTTGTCAGATCGCATTGAAACTTCATAGGGTGGTTGGACTATGCGTGGGCAAGAAACCTATCGAAATCGACGATGATCCGAAATCCAAGATGGCCGCCAGCTACCGGCATCCATCTTGAAAATTGGTTTCCGGATGATAACTTTGTTACTGTTTGTCAGATCTCATTGAAACTTCATAGGGTGGTTGGACTACGTCTGGGCTAGAAACCTATCGAAATCGACGACGATCCGAAATCCAAGATGGCTGCCAGCCACCGGTGTCCGTCTTAAAAATTGGTTCCTGGATGATAACTCCGTTACCGTTTATCGGATCGCTTTGAAACTCCATGGAGTTGTTAGACTAGGTCTGGGGAAGAAACCCATCGAAATTGACAATGATTCGAAATCGAAGCTGGCTGCCAGCCACCGGTGGCCGTCTTGAAAATTGGTTTCCGGATGATAACTCTGTTACCGTTTATCGCATCACTTTGAAACTTCACAGAGTGGTTGGACTAGGTCTGCGGAAGAAGCCTATCGGAATCGACAATGATCCAAAATCCAAAATGGCTGCCAGCCACTGGTGGCCATCTTGAAAATTGGTTTCCAGATGATATCTCCGTTATCGTTTATCGGACCGCTTTTAAACTTCATCGTGTGGTTCAACTACGTCTGGTGAAGAAACCTATCTAGATTGGCAATGATCTAAAATCCAAGATGGCTACCAGCCACCGGAGGCCATCTTGAAAATTGGTTTCAGGATGATAACTCCGTTACCGTTTATCGGATCGCTTTGAAACTTCATAGAGTGGTTGGACTAGGTTGAGGAAGAAACTTATCGAAATCGACACTGATCTAAAATCCAAGATGGCCGCCAACCATGGGCTGCCAGCTTGAAAGTTGGTTTCTGGATGATATCTCCGTTACCATTTATCGGATCACTTCCTAGGGTCGGTGGAATATGTCTGGTGAAGAAACCTATCGAAATTTACGATAATCCGAAATCCAATATGGCCACCAGTCAGCGGCAGCCATCTTGAAAATTGGTTTCCGGACGATACCTCCTTGACTGTTTAGCGGATTACTTTGACACTTAATAAGGATTACTGGTCTGAGGAAGAAATAAATATTTTCTGATAGCTGTCATTTATTAGTTTGTCATCATGGCGGGGTATTATGCGCCGTTTGCGGAGCTCTTGTTTAAAGTATAAATTCATCAATGACATACAATTCGTACATGTGGTCATGACGTCATATACACGAGTCACAGATAAGTCCCTTCCATTTTAATAGCATATAATAAGTTACTTGTGCTAAGAAACGATCTCCTTGTTGAAATTAAGCGGATCCCGTTATCTCTAACTATTCCCCGCGCATCTCTAGCTATACCCCGCCCATTTCTAGCTAAGTCATTCTCACGTTTTAACTCGTGTTGGAATCGATGTAAAACTCTGAAACCTGAATTGAGCAATCCAGTTTTTCAGTCAATCGTATGACGTTATAATCAACTACGCCACATATAGGCTGATGCCATAATCAACTACGTTATGAATGACGCAATTTAGTCCGTCACAAACGCTTAATACTCTGTCAAGTTGTATGAATTATGTCTTTACTATTTAATAAACAATCTGTTGAATATTGTTAAACTATAATTTGACTGGACGCTGTTGCCATAGGCAGCAAGAGCACCCTGTTAAATTAGTTTTAAAAATAGTCAACAGCTTACCTGTATAGTTTTCTGGACATTGATGTTCCGGGAGTTCAGGGCTCGGTCGACAACAACGCGGGAAAAGAGTAGGCGGAGCTTAGCTAGAGATGGGCGGGGCATAATTAAAACTGGATTCCCCCATTCTGAGAATCAAATTATCACGGTAAATATATTATAGGCAAGGTGTTGAATATTTTGAAACTAATTTCCGATAACTGGGTTCATGGATTACAAATGTTATTCGCAATAGCTTTGTGAGATTCACACCCACCTGCACCTGTCACATGACATCGCCGGTATTGATCAGAATAACGTACCTGAGAGGCAGAGAGATGCTATGTAGAAATTAGTGACTGTGTGTAGATGCTTGCGGAACAGAATAAGAACAAACACGAATCCATTTCCCATCAATATAAGCACCATTAACGTGAAATCGATTCCAGCGAAAACTGGTGCCAGATCAGCATCTAGGTCATACTCGTGATCCACAAGCGCGCTAATGTTAATGCTATTATTCCATATGATATTGTCATTTTCCCAGAACATCTTTACATTGCAAAATGATGGCGATAATCCGGATGATAAATTAATTCTCCAGCGAAATTTATTAGCTCATTTTGTGAAATATTTCCAGACATTTTTGTGCTATTCTATTTCTATGCGTTTTGTAATACACTGACATGGGTAATTTTTTTTATCAAATCTTATTCAACATTATTATGAAAATAGATTTATCAAAAACAGATTACACGAAACCAGATGACTGTGACGCAGGACATAGAACAGGCAGAGTATAAGTTTCTTGATAGTATCTGCTAAAAATTAAGCAACTCAGCCCATATAGGCCTACCCACCATTGTCTAATTTTCTGTCGAATGCACCTTTCCAGCATTAGCTATGGCAATCTTTATCTAAGTTCCACCCACACCTCGCTCGTGTTGGGATCGATCAATCCCTGAACACACTGACTATCAATTTCCATAAAACTATACAGATAAGTTGTTAAATATTTTTAAACTAATTTAACTGGGTGCTGTGCCAGTTTAACTTATTTTCAACATATTTAACAACATGTTTACTAAATAACAACATGTTGGACTATTAAGCGTTTAAGACGGACTAAATCCAGCCATTTATGCACTAATTGATTATAACGTCAGCCTACACATCATGTAGTTGATTATGACGTCATATGATGGATGGATAAACTGAAAAGGTCCATTATCTTACCTCTGCACGATTTTTCAACAAGAATCTATGACACATTGGCCTACTCTAAATAATTCCCTCGTTGCAGCTGAGCCACACAACTGAATTAGTGAGCGTATCCACGCACTCCAGGGCTCTCTAGAGATACACATATTCCGGGACACGATGCCAGGAAATAATCAAATGTGTTGATGACACCTGAACAACACGGGTTTTCCTAAGAGCGAAATAGAATCACGTATTGTGCTCTTCAATTCATTTTTCGTGTTATTTTGAGAGAACAACGAAACCATGGCATCCGTGTGGCAGGCAGGCATATATATATATTTTCAGAATTACGTGGCTAGTTATGAAGCGCCGATATCGATTTTGACATCCACGAATTGCAATGCTATTGCAGCTATTCTTACATGTGAGCGATGAACTACAGACCCTTAATGAACAGCTCTATCCGCTATGATGTATAGAAATGATAATTAAAAATTCAAAACCTGAAAGATGTGGATCAAGAAAAGAAACAGCAATGAACAGCTGATGCGCAGCATGGTTCTCTGGAAACCAATACTACCGTATGTAATAACAACAAAAAATGTAGGGATCAAAATGTACAGATATCTAAAATGACGTACCAGTATACAAAGAAAATCTAACCAGATGTATAGTAATGGATGAATCTACGTTTGGCTATGCCCCACCCATCTCTAGATAATCTCCGCCCACGCGTTGCCGGCGTTGGGATCGATCGAACCCTGTACTCGATGAATCTCACTTTAAAAAACCCCAACTATACAGGTAAGCTGTTGAATATTTTGAAACTAATTTGACTGAGTGTTGTTGCTGCCAATGGCAGAAATAGCTGCCCAGTCAAATCAATTTCAAAATATTCAACAAGAGATTTATTAAATAGTAAAGATATAAAGACATACAATTCGTACAACTAGCAGGCCTTTAAAAATTCGTAATTAGCTACGTCAGTCATTACATATTTGATTGTGAAGTCAGCCTACATGTGACGTAATTGATTATGATGTAATATACTTGAGTGACAGATTGGATTCTTCAATTAAGTAATCTAAATCTATCTCTAATAAGAGGAAGCGTCGGTACTTTCTTCTTAGATAAACCTACTTCAGTGACATATACAGTTGGTGGTAAATTATTTTAGTAAGGCTAGCCTTGTACCTTTTGTTCTTTGGTGAGTAGAGCAGCTTAGCACATCCCGCAGTGAAGTGGTTATAAATTTGACCTACTGATCAAAAGACCGAAGCCTACGGCTTATGTAGGCCTACGGTACAGGCCGTTGCAAAAAAGAATAGGGTCTTAGACACAAGCATATAAGCCTACTGATCTTACATTAATTAGCTAGATATCGATATTGAAAGCCCACCAATTATCTTGAGATCAATCTGGCAATCCGACTTGGCACTGCCACTGAAAGCAATTCAGCCAAATTGATCATAATATTTAGAGCTTCACTCGCGTGAAAGGCCTACTGATTATTTAGAACTATTTGACTGAAAGTTGTTACAGCAACAATCTTCAGTCAAAAGCTTCAATAGAAAGTGACGTTTATATTTCCTGTTGGACATTTTGAAGACAATTTAGCTGAAATATGTTGCTGTCTTTAACCCCTCTTATATCAACGTCACCCTTTAATGGTCAGGCCAGCAGAAGCGGCATCTTGAGGAATGTCAATCTGCCGGCTATGAGCTTTTTTCCTAACTTGACCACTGCAATGGCAGGCTTGATAAAACACGCCAATCATTTCCGTGGTCAAGTTAAAGCGCCTTCTCTTACCCTGCAAATCGACGGTGACTAAGCACAAATTTGGATGCTAACTTAATCCTTTAATGGTCAAATTGGCCAAAACAACTCTGCAGTGGTCTTGAGGTAACCGAGACAGTCATTCCAGTGGTACATTTTCAAAAATACTTTTCTCTTAACTCTTTAACGACTATATTTGTTCAGAAAATTAAAATATTTACTTATTGAATGCCCAATTGCAGGCCAAGAGAAGACTATTTTTGAAAATTTACCACTGGAATGACTGGCTCTGTTATCGAGCTAGTCATTCCAGTGGTAAATTTTCAAAAATAGTCTTCTCTTGGCCTACAAATGGACATTTCTCAAGACCCCTGCCAGAGGCCGGTATTGGACGGTTTCGTCCTGAAAGGGTTAACCTGCAAATGGATACTGGGTAAGCCAAAGCTTAGATTTACTTCACCATTACCCCTTTAATGGTCAAGCCGGTCGAAATTTCAGAGGTAAATTTACGAAAAATAGTCTTCAAAAATTTTAATTACTTGAAAAGAGTTGACCATTAAAATGCTTAATCGATATAAGTAGTATTTCGAGCGCTTTGAGGCGCTACTGACACAAACATGGTTAATTCGGTAGTCATTGTTACTGGTTAATGTTAGGCCGTGTTCTCACCGGAGAGTTAATCGGGAACAACGACATGCCTCAGTATTGCGTTACGCCGGTTAAAGCGATGCTAATCTCATCTCAAATGTTGCGTTGTACCGATAGATTATGGTATATAGATCGCATATCATTCATATCCTGTAAGATTCCCATTTTATCTCCTCAAGCGGCAGTGCATGATGTCATGTAAATGCCAATGCATTGCATTCTTTATTATGTAATACTCATCTTATTGAATATTTTGGAACTAATTTGACCGAAAGTTATTGCTGCCTATTTCCAGCCAAATTAGTTTCAAAATGTTCAACAGTGTACCTGTATAGTTGCTTTTACACCACATTGTCAAACTATAGATGGTACCTCTATGACGGCCCGTATATACGGAGGCAGACAAACTAGGCTTTTCTGATTGGTTGAAAGGTAAATCATGACAGCCATCATATTGTAGATTTGGGGGTCTACAGATGAGTCTGGGTATGGTTCGGGAGGTGTTGCTCCTCCTTACGAGAAACGTGTTGAGAAGACGTAGAGGTTCGTGACGAGTCGTGACGATGAAATGATAACAGTACGTATGCTTGCGAGGTGAATTACTATATTTATTCACTACCAAACTGACTATGTACAAACAGTAAAGGGGGTACTCATATTCGTGAGCCCCGACTAAGCCCTAATATAACTCAGGACTTGTCTAGCAAGAACTAACGTTACTTAAAGTAGTGAAGACAAAACTTACTTATCTCGAGCCTACAGCTCCTTATATAGCATTGTGTGCAAGTCGTCGACTGGTTAATACTAACAATACTAAATTAATCTATTGGTTAATAATACCCTCTTCCGACTGGCTACGATTCCCAGTCATTCTATTGGTTACAAGTCAAAGGTCTTAAAACTTGAGGACATAGGAGGGCTCCAACTATACACAATCTTAAGGGACTTCCACAATGGCAACTTACCCTCATCCTTATCTAACATTTTTATGCTCAATACACAATTGCATCCTCACAACACAAGAACAAGAGATAACCTCCATTCAACACACCACCAAACAAAAGCAGCACAACAAAAACCCTCATACAAAGCAATTCAGTTATGGAATAATACAGACACAAGCACACGCACAGACATCATAAAGCTACAGTACTTTAAGCAGAATATCAAAAAGAAGATTATAGAAACCTACTAGACTCTGGAAAACACACACCATCATGGCATGCTATTCTCATACTTGCACCCAGTCACCAGAACAAATAATAATAATAATAATATTAATAATAAGAAGAATATCTGTCATAATGGTAATTACCAAACAACTAACTCTACCATCACAGCCTAAAAAATACTTTGTCATTGATAATAAGAATATGTAATATAGAATTATTAACCTAAGCAAGATAAGCACACATCCCTCTGTCATGTCTTTCCCTGTAAAAATGTAAATTGTCATACGTCTATTAACTGTTGGACTGCTGGAAGCGGACAATAACTCCAATTGGCAATGACTCTGGATTGGCTGAGTATTCTAGAAAAATTTGACCGAAAGTTGCTTGTGGCTTAGCCACCGACAACGTTTGGTCAAATTGTTTTAGGGGTACTCAGCATACCCTGAGTTAGGCTCCATGGAAAATGTAGACTGCAGAGGTTTGGCAGCGAGACAGTTAACTGTATGTATATATAGGACTATAACATGTTAACCGTATGTATTCAGTATTCTCAGGTCCTATACTGTTGTTGTTATATGTTATATGTTATATGTAGGGGTCCACCGCCACATAGGCTCTGCCTTTGGTGGACTACCTGGTGTGAAACTGTAAATGTATATTCTATATCAAAATAAATAATCTTGAACTTGAACTTGAACTTGAATCCACTTCTCGCCACGAAAGTCACGAAATAATTCCCATAGTAAAATGCGAGAGGGTGGGTTGTGGCCCAAGTTTCTAGACTCTTCTAGAAGTATGTTAATGAAGTGCTACGTCATTTCACTTCCGTTATCCGGCTGATGCAATCGGTAAGATGAGTATTATTCTAGGCTCCTTTAACCCCTGTGACCCACCGCCAATGACCTAGTCTGACCTAGAAGGTGGCGTGATCGTGTCTAGACTGTGACTCATCGGTGTCTAGACAGTGACGTGTGCAAAAGGTCAAGGAGTGCTTAGCACTACGTGACCCGCGCTTCTTGCTAAGTATTACCCTTGCGACGTTACTACTCTAAGGATCCTAACCTATTAGACGAATACGGATATGGTTTTCCAGACTCTGTTTTGTCCCTGTAACCTGTTGCTATTCCGTCTACTGTCGTTAGGCCTCCTACTTAACGTCACCCGACCTCACGCATCGATCGTCTATTCTGCTAGCTTTATCATTAAAGGCCCAATATGTCTAGATTTTAGTAATCCGGATGATCAGTCCGTCATACAGAAATCCACAATATGGTGTAGAAATGTATCAACATTTAGCTACTAAAGCCTGAAAATCTTTCTTTAGTGGCATGATAATAAGCATAAAATTACTCGCATAGTTTATGAGTGACATATTAGATTATTTGAATAGCTAGAGATGAGGTTAGTTATCCTTTAAGTCTCTTGTGAGAATACGGCTTTAAAGTCACGGCCAGATTAAGGGGCTGTTGGAGCAGCGCGCATAAAATGAATAGGGACACTATTAGGGGTGTGAGGGGTTGGGAGGGGGCGGGTTCGGCTCCGTGTAACAAACTGTTTTGGGGGACCTTTACCGGAAAATTTCGAAAATTAGATGCTCTGAGCAGCATTCTACTGTATTTAATGAACCGATTTATTATTAATTCTGCTGCCCAGTTTTTCAGCTTTTTTTTAGTCACATAAATTATCAACAAGGTGCTGGTAGGTATTATTCCTCATCGTGCGCGGTAGGCCTATTCTGTCTGTGTGTCAGTTCCCCTATATGTATGTAACATGGACTGCTCACTGATTGTCTTATCTATTTGCAGGAAACCTTTTTCATTTAACACATATTAAACGACGGGTTAAGTTACGGTTCTACTTGTCCGCAATCCTTGTATGCAATCCGCATACGCAATCCGTTAACGCACTAGTCATCCTTTTCCCCGATCCCATGTATGCGTTTAAGATCCATCAATCGTATACGATTTTGGAACTGTGTAGCCACCCGTTTAAGAAAATTCAGGTATTTGAGCCTGGCAAGTTAAATAAAACGTTCATTTTACCTTGATCTCGAAAGCTGTAAACATACCCATTACACTATCAAAAATCTGGAATATAGGTCTATGTTGACGGCGTGCACGAAAACCCCGCATCGTATTCTCCTTTGCGTACGTAAATAAGCTCTCGGAAACATTTGAAAACGGATTGGGGATCCGCAATAGAAAACGGATAATGTATGTGGACATGTGGAATAGCTAATACAGAAATATTAGTATAGCAAGCAATCCGTTAATGGAGCCCGTTTGCTGATTGCGTATGCGGATCCGCAAACAGACACATGGAATCGTGGTCTTAATTGAATCAGATCTTGACCCTCTGAAATTAACACAGCTCTAACAAGAATTCAACGCTCGTAGTAGCCCAAATAAGATTCCGTATATTTTATTTATCATGATGAGTGACGGTGATCTATAGCTGAAGAAGTGAAAACTTCTTTCAGTTGCAATCAGTTTTTCTTCAAACCTTCTCCGCCGCCTCTTATTCACCTTGAGCGTCCTAAGCTCCTTTAAAGCGATGCTAATCTCATCTCAAATGTTGTACTGCACCGATAGAATATGGTTGATAGATTCCATATCGTTCATATCATGTCACATTCCCTGATCTGTATCGCAATTATCTGTTTTGTAATATCGAGTAAATGTTGAACAGTGATTGACACCATTTTGTCTCCTCAAGCTATTGTGTGGGATGTCATGTAAGCTCAAATGCATCACATCCTTTATTATGTAATACTCATCCCATTGAATATTTTGAAACTAATTTAACTGGAAGTTGATCAATCAAATTAGTTTAAAATATTCAACAGCTTACCTGTAGGATTGTTTTTATACCACATTGCCAAACTAGATCTGGCGCCTCTATGACTGAGTGTATATACCGAGGCAGACACACCAGGGGTTTTCTGATTGGCTGAAAAGTAAATCATGACAGCCGTCATAGGGTGTAGAAATGTACCAAAATTTAAGTACTAAATCCTGAATATCTTTCCTTAGTGGCGTGATAACAAGCTTAAAATTACCTGGATAATGTATGACCGGCGTGTTAGATCACCTGAATAGCTATCAAGATATGGGATTAGTTATCCTTTAATATGAATGGCAGTGTCGATAGTGGCAGTTGTGTTATAGCAGCCCTGTGCGAAAGGCAAATCATGATGGCAGAATGGTTTCACATAGTGCAATATTATCCAATTCCTATCGTTCTACGTAATGTCATCTTCTCTTTTCGACATTTGCCAACACTTTAAACCCAAAATTTAACGGAACCTGTTTCTGCCGGTCAAATTAATTTCAAAATATGCAACATAATATTTATTAAATTGTAATTGATCTCTCTAATTCCAAATTCTCACGGTTCATACAGTGAAGACTGTCATAGTTTCCCCAAATAAGAGTTTCATTTGATACTCTCTCACACAGCACGCTGCTGGTAACATTCTGAATGCATGTCAACTAATTTTTTTCAATTCTTGGAAAATTCATTGTATTAAAGAACACACCTTTAATCTGAAAATATATGTAGATAGCCATGAGATAGATGTATTGAAATTATTAAAGAGCAAGTGATAATAAATAATTATGTGGGAGGAACGGATGGATGGCTGAAAGCGGAGTTAATGGACGCAATGTCTTAAAAATTCTTAAAAATTCATTTTGGTGGACGGTAAAAATCCTTGAAAACACATTGAAGTCAATTTTAAAGGTGCATATTCACACCAGAATGCTTGAAAATAAAATTGTTAAAATCGCATACTTTTATAAGCTTAAATTATGTGCCTATGTGTAATGAAACGAAATAAATCTTAGAATTTGATGATTCCATTCCATATAAATTAATATAATTTTTTAAGTTGCGAAATTGAAATAGAGGCCAATGTCTCTATTTCAGTTTCGCAACTTAAAAAATTATATTAATAATGAATCCCCACAAACATGGTTTCAAACCAGTAGTAGAGGAAACCTGCTGAGTATTTTGGAAATGATTTGATTGAAAGTTGTTGCTGCCTACGGCAGAAACAACTTTCACGTTGATGGTTTTCAAAATAGTCTTCAGGATTTTCTTAATGTATTGAATTAAATACTGTCAACAGATATACAGAATGAAAGTGGTTAATTATATTTCTTTCATTGTTTTACATAAATCCTCTATTCATAAAAAGGACTTTAGTAACAACTTGATTTTTTAAACAAATTATAAATAGTTTTAGACATGTTCTGAATTTATTTGTACATGTTTCTTAAATATATGTTTTACTATAGAGACAACTACCTATAAAATGTAAATGATTGTGTATATTTGACAGATAGAGAGAGAGAGAGAGCCAGATTAGAAATAAAAAACTTAGTCAAATTGCTATTCAAATCCGTAGCGAGAGTTGACTAAAATTATGATGATTATTTTAGAATATATAGACTGAAAGCTGTGGTCGCAACCATTTTCATTCAAATTAGTATCAAATCTGTAGCACGCAGTAATCGCATTACCTAATAATTATTTTGACAATAAATGTACGGAATGTTGTTGCTGTCATTTTCAACTTTCACGCAAAATATTGTCAAAGTATACAAAAGCATTCTCCCAATTTCTCCTGGAAATTGACATAATTGCGTTGAACAGTATTGACGTGTAGGCTGTGCTTCAGTGAATACGTCCTACGCGCATGCTTACGCTTCCAGGGTGGGAGGACAAATAATCGAGTCCTTGATTCTAGGTCCCATTCACGACATTCTCCGCTGGTTTTATTTCGGTCTATTATTGGTAACTTCCCCAGAGTTTACACTGGTGGAGAGGGGCAACGATGAGTGAATGAGATTGCCTATGTTTTCAGCGACTAGTCAGTTGGCCGAACACAGACGCGATCCTGGGGTCCCCAGTTTCATAGCTCTGCTCGTTACCACTGGAGCTACCACCTCGTCTGACTATTCGCGTGTGCGGGCGGGTTGGTTTTGTTTGAGAAATCCTGGGTTGTGCAGCCAATAGACTAAACTAATATGGCGGCCAATAGTTACAACGATTTTGGAGTCAGGGAATTGCATGCTGGGTATCGTTGCATGCCGGGTAGCATGGTATGCTGGGCAATTGGAACAAAAATCAGCAGGAATCTCATACCTAGTGCACGCATGTTTATATTTATACGAGAACGATAATGCGCTTTGACATCATGTATTCTCGCTCCATGAAATTCGAGGACTATTCTCGTTGATCTTTCAGGATGATACAGTTTACAGTGCCGGTATCTGACCAGTATTGTCCCAGTACTGGGGTGCGTTCGCAAATAAAATGTGCGCGTTTGTGTATATATGCGCGCATGCTTTAAATAGTGACTTTGCCAGGCTGACAGACAGAAACAACGACGTGCAGTCTGGCCAACTGACAAACCAATTTATAATAGCTGTGAGGCATCGCTAAAGTAATAATGATAATGATAAAATTACTGATAACAATAATAATAGTAATCTGTCTGTATTTGTGTGCATACATGTATACGACGACGACGACCACGACGACAGGCAAAAACAGCGTATGATGTAATGGATGAGTCTTGTCTTGTATTTTTCGTTCTGGTGGCAATACGCGAACATGGTCTCTGTACTCTTGTTGCCTCGCGCAATCGCATTTGGGACCTCCAACTCCAATCCTTTATTCTAATGTTGTCATACGCCATGCATCATGATCACTGCAAGTCACATTTCCAGAGTACCCACCCATCATATGACGTCATAATGAATTGCGTGATGTGTAGAATGACATCATAATGGATGACGTCATGAATGACGTCTATAAGTAGGTCACGAACGCATATTTGAAGACGGTCTATGCGCTATTGTACAAATTGTTTGCTTTTACTTTTTAATAAATATTCTGTTGAATATTTTGAAACTAATTTGCCTGGGCGTTGTTGCTGCCATAGGCAGCAACAGCACCCCGTCAAATTAGTTACAACATATTCAACAGCTTCCCTGTATAGTTTTAAGGAAATTGATAGCTAGGTCATTTGGGGATCGATGAATCCCAACACTGCGAGGTATGGGTGGAGCTTAGCTAGTGATGGGCGGGGCATAGCTAAAAAAGGTAAGGTTCCTTATAGCAAGTGGGAGTCCTGTTTATCTTACAGAAATGTACAAACCTCCACCAGCTGTTCATTCAGAATGCGTGGAATGAAACACTGTTGTGATGCGTTCAATACATAAATTCAACCAGGTAGAATCCGATTAAGCACGAGAGTGGATAAACTGCACGGGCAAAATCTGGGTACAATTGTTGGCATTCACAAAAACAGCATCTGTATTAAGCACATGGACTCTATCTTATAATTTGGGGGTCACAACTAGCGAATGAAACTAGCGCAATGCTCCACGCCTCTTCCGGTGACAATCATGTGCACAGTGACGGTAGACTTTCTCGACAGAGACGAGATATTGTGATGAGGAGGCACTGATCAGCACTTTTCAGAGGTGCAATGTGTTTGCGCATGATCAGAAATCTGATTCACTACAAAACCTTGTCACGGAATATCTAGCAACTGAGGCAATAGAGCACTCATTACTTAATGCAAGACACATTGGTCAAGAACAAGTAGTGCTAGAACGTTTGGTAACTCAGACAGGTAGAAATTCAAGTCGCCTTTCATGATCCATTAGTGAAAGTCAAGGCTCCAAAATTCATAACATTGGATGAGCTAGTGAAATACAGCAAGGAAAATACCATCATGAAAACAGACAGACATATCCTCCAACGTCTTCCCACAGCCTATGAAGCTGGGCGTCCAGTTGACATGGCTACCATAATGAAACATGCACTTATGCCGATACCAGTGTCACTGGCTGAAATGAATGGCATACTTCGCGGTGGAGACAAATCAATACTTGCAGATATGCTGATATAATGTATCACCTGCCCTGAAGCCATTGATATTCACGATCAATCTGCGTCTCTTGTTATAGACGGCCAAGCAATAGTTGTTGGGATTTGAAAGCCTGCTAATGTTGTCACATTTGCTGATTTAACGGACGTATTTGCCAGACCAGTTCTGCAGACTGGGTCCAGCTATCAGAGAGTAGATATATTTTTTATCGATATCCAGAAGAGTCCAACAAGGGCCAGCCGTACAAAGACTATGTGGCCTATCAGACGTGTCGTGGAAGGTCGTGATGTGCCCCTACCAAAAAACTGGTCAAATTTCCCAACTTTGTCAGAGAATAAGGCAGACCTGGCTAGGTTCCTATTAGAAGAACTGATTGTTAATCCGCCAGACGATAAGGAAATCATTGTTGTAGGAGGATTTGCAAAAGAATTAGAAGTTCGGTCATCTAAAGGAACAACTGACATAGCTTCTCTCAGGGCAACGCACGAGGAGGCTGATACTAGGTTGGTGCTCCATGTTCTCAATATGTATTTCAATACGAGTGTCGTGTCTGTAAGGGGTACAAACGGTCTTCTATTGTTAGTGTGTCACTTTCCTCGTGCACAATGTGAATGCCTTTGGATGATGTGCGGT
The DNA here is from genome assembly GCA_034401795.1 of Chaetoderma sp. LZ-2023a. NCBI lineage: Eukaryota > Metazoa > Mollusca > Caudofoveata > Chaetodermatida > Chaetodermatidae > Chaetoderma > Chaetoderma sp. LZ-2023a. The sequence continues at coordinate 112,092,932 of CM067359.1, forward strand.
GCATCAAAGAAGAGACGCTATATACACATTAAAGCAGTTTCAGCAACATGCCTCCTGATTCTGCCATAGCATTCTTACCTTTTCCTGTATTGACTTGATCAGACACAACATCCAACATAGCAAATCACACACAACTGTCAGCATGGAAGATCTTCAAAGATAATAATCATGATCTACGTACTGATTTGGGAGTAGGGGCACTCACCGATGTGACAAGTAAATCCGCAGACATTTCTATGCAGAATAGACAATGTGAGCCAAACAGATTCTGTTGATACAGCAATACATAAAACAGAATGCTGAGCTCCCGTCACCAACTTATGTGGGTTGGAGGTGCACTGACGCATATATCTACAACCTAACCTATTTTGATGTCATCTAGTTCTATCCCAGTTATCTGTTTGGAAATAATATCTTGTTCATGTCGCACATACTGCAAAGCTCGCAACTGCAAGTGTCGCAAATCTACCTAAGCTGGACACCAATATGTGAGTGCAAGATACAGAGTGGCAGTGAAGATATATGCATGAATGCAGCATAAATCAGATAAAGTGGCATTGCTCAAAGTAATTCAAAGGTTATTGTTTCAGTGTATATTAGTAATTGTAAGTACGTTCTACATATATTTGTAACCAAATCCTGATATTTAGCAAGCAGTTTTCTCTGGTCTAGGAAGTATAATTCAAAGCGGAAATTGCAAAAGATGAAGTAAGCACACAAAACAAGGCTCCTGCTAATGCTTATATACTTGGAATAACCTAAATCCATAATAATGTGCCACTGTGACGCAAAGTATTGTGTAAACTCAGTGCACATCATGTTTTAAGTTAGAATTAAATGGATCTGGAAGCCAGTTTGGAATATGCAAGGTCAGAGTATTGAAATTCAGCTTGGGAAACATCAATTTTTAATTCAGCTTGCCCAACTTATTGTAAACAGCTGGGTTCCCAGTCTTTGCCTAAAATGCCCTTTAATTAATTTTATTGGCACTGTTTCAGAAATCTCGGCTAGACTAGTGCGAATAAAGCGTCTTGTCAATCTTCTACAATTTGACAAATATACATTCTTGGCTGATCCTATACGTCACAGCGCCGCCTTAATAAATGGCATTAAACCCTGATAAATTCATCGACAACAATAAGCGACATTAGTTCGAACAATTGTATACAGTAAATATATCGTGAGGTGTGAATGTATTTCTACTTAATTTATCATTTGAACTGGTATAATAATCAATAGTCTATAAGCTGGCCGGGTTACATCAAATATACACGAATTGACCTTTCACGTTTACCTAGCCATCATATGACGTCATAATCAACAACGTGACCTGTCAATTGTACGCTGACATTTTTGCCAGGTGGCTTGCAGCAGGCAGAGCGTTAATAATGGCAGCATATGTATGGCAAACAGAGTACTAGTCACGTGACCATATAATTGGCATTTCCAATTTAAGCTATGTCGCGCCCATCTCGAGCTAAGCTCCACCCACACTTGTCGCGTGTTGGGATCGATCAATCCCTGAACTACATGATTACCAATTTTCAGAAAACTATACAAACAAGCTGTGGAAGCAACAGCACCCCGTCAAATGAGTTTCAAAATATTCAACAGCGCGTTTATTAAATAATAACGACATAGCCCGTACAATTCGTACAGCAACCTTTAGTCCGTCACCAATTATACGTTCATGACGAACTTATCTAAGTCATTCGTGACGTCAGTGCTCTTAACATCATTCTACACGTCATGTAGTTGATTATGACGTCATATGCTGGATGAATAAACTGGAAAGGTTCATTGCCATAAAACCTGACAACAATGGCTGGGTTTGTTCCCGAAGACAGCATCATTATAAAGATTCATTACTAGCTATGACACGCCCATTTCTAGCTAAGCTCCGTCCACTTCTACACGTAGTATGATCGTTTTTATACTTTGAACCCTGACTTTCCACAAACCCAACTTCAGAGCAACTATACAGGTAAGCTGTTGAATCTTTTGAAACTAATTTGATTGGGTGCTGTTGCTTCCTATATGCAGCAATAGCACCGAGTCGAATTAGTTTAAAATATATTGAAACTAATTTGTTCCGGTGCTGTTGCTGCCCAGTGCAGAGTCATATTAGCTTCAACATATTCAACATAATGTTAATTAAATAGTAAATCCATCTTTGAAGACATACAATTCGTATACTCTACGGACAGTTCGATTTTTATGACGAAGCTAGATATGCCACAATGTATTGTGATGTCAGCCTACACGTGACATATTTGATTATGATGCCATTTATTTGAGCGATAGATCGGATTTCTCTATTTTGATACAAGCAGATGTTAATTAGTTCACCTCTCAAAATACATGTATAAATTATAGCGCCCAATATCTGACATAAATCGATATTGTTTTAAGCAGACTTCAAGTTATCGATCAAGCAATGTGGAAACGTTGGGCTGGGTTCAGTTTTACTAATTTGTAATTGTCTGTTTGTCTCCATGATGTTCATTTGCACAGATGGTTGATCTGGCATATCAGATTGCTTAGGGGAATGTGCCACATGTTATACTGCCTTGGGCTATGTTAAATAATTTGGCTAAGAGAAGTCCATATGTTATTAAGCTTTAAACTAGCGATCTCGTGATATCATTATTAGTAGTATTAGCATTAGGATTGCACCTATACGCAATAAAAGTTCTTATTAATAAAACATTCATGGATATATATCTGTGCGCACTGGAATAGCAAGAGACAACGTACGTAGCAAAACTGGCATAAAAAGTGGCTGCTTGCAAAGCTTACTAATATACACATACCTGTACAGCATTTGTAAATAAGAAATGATATTGGTGACTTAGTAATAACTTTTCACCGTGTGACATGTGTGACACTAAAGATAGAAGAAATAACCTCGATAAAACTTTAAGTTTAATTAACGATGTTAGATCTGGATAGTCCGATGAATTCCACAGGTAGATCGAATAGCAGCAGCCTGGGTAGTGTCGAAGATTGGGAATGGTATATACCTGAAGCTATGATCTTGCCAATTCAAATTGTTTGCGGGCTCATCGTCCTCCTTGGCATTATAGGGAACTTATTTGTGATTCTACTTGTCCTGTTTAGACAGGAATTGCATACTCAGTTCTATTTGTGCCTGGCAAGTTTGGCTGTACGCGACTGTACGCTACTGGTGTTCGCGCCTATTCTACCATTAATTGAAACATTCAGTGTTGACGATTCGCTGATTGGGGAAGCATTCTGTAAGTAGAATCTAAGATGTAGCTAACATAGTATATAGCCCTCGAACAATATCTTCCAATAAATAATTATCATCTCCATACCAATCTTTGAATCCGTGTCTGTCTGCCTGCCTGCCTGCCAGTTGGTCGGTCAGTCGGTCGGTCGCTCACTCGATCGATCGGTCAGTCGGTCGGTTGGTCAGTCGATCGATCGGTCAGTCGGTCGCTCGTTCGGTCAGTCAGTCAGTCAGCCTGCCTGCCTGATTGCCTGCCTGCCTGCCTGCCCGCCTGCCAGCCAGCTGGTCGGTCAGTCTGTTGGCCTGCCTGCTTGCCGATCAGTCAGTCAGCCTGCCTGCCTGATTGCCTGGCTGTCTACCTGCCTGCCTCCCTGCTTGCCGATCAGTCGGTCGGTCAGTCATTCAGTCGGTCTGCCTGCCTGCCTGCCTTCCCGCATGCTTGCTGGTCAGTCGATTGGTTGGTCTGTCAGTCTCTCTGCCTGCCTGCCTGCCTGCTAGTCTGTTGGTCGGTCGGTCAGTCAGTTGGTCGGTCAGTTAGCCAGTCGGTCGGTCAGTCTGTTCGTCCATCGGTCAGTTGGTCGGTCTGTCTGCCGGCCTGCCTGCCTCTCTGTCTGCCTGCCTGCCTGCCTGCCAGCCAGCTGGTCGGTCAGTCGGTCTGTTGGCTGGCCTGCCTGCCTGCCGGTTGGTCGGTCAGTCGCTCGTTCGCTCGATCAGTTGGTCGGTCGGTCAGTCGATCTGCCCGCCTGCCAGCCAGCTGGTCGGTCAGTCTGCTGGCCTGCCTGCCTGCCTGCTTGCCGATCAGTCAGTCATTCAGTCGGTCTGCCTGCCTGCCTTCCCGCATGCTTGCTGGTCAGTCGGTTGGTTGGTCTGTCAGTCTCTCTGCCTGCCTGCCTGCTAGTCAGTCGGTCGGTCAGTCAGTTGGTCGGTCAGTCAGCCAGTCGGTCGGTCAGGCTGTTCGTCCATTGGTCAGTCTGTCTGCCTGCCTGTCTGTCTGTCTACTTGGCTGCCTGCCAGCCAGCTGGTCAGTCAGTCGGTCTGTTGGCTGGCCTGCCTGCCTGCCTGCCAGTCGATCGTTCGGTCGGTCAGTCAGTCAGCTTGCCTGTCTGATTGCCTGGCTGTCTGCCTGCCTGCCCACCTGCCAGCCAGCTGGTCAGTCAGTCGGTCTGTCTGCTGACCTGCCTGCCTGCTTGCCGATCAGTCAGTCGGTCAGTCAGTCAGCCTGCCTGCCTGATTTCCCAGCTGTCTGCCTGCCTGCCTGATTGCCTGCCTACCTGCTTGCCGATCAGTTGGTCGGTCAGTCGGTCTGCCTGCCTGACTGCCTTCCGCATGCTTGCTGGTCAATCGGTTGGTCAGTCTGTCAGTCTCTCTGCCTGCCTGCTTGCTGGTCTGTTGATTGGTCAGTCAGTCAGCGGATCGGTCAGTCAGTCGGTCCATCCATCGGTCAGTTGGTCGGTCAGTCTGCCTGCCTGCCTGTCTGTCTGCTTGCGTGCCTGCCTGCCTGTCTACCTGCCTGCCTGGCAGCTGGCTGGTCGGTCCGTCAGTCTGTCTGCCAGCCTACCTGCCTGCCTTCCTGTCTGACTAACTGCTTGCCATTCGGATGGTCGGTCAGTCGGTCATTCAGTCGGTCTGCCTGCCTGTCTGCCTGCCTTCCTGCATGCTTGCCAGTTGGTCGTTCGGTCTGTCAGTCTCTCCGCCTGCCTGCCAGCTGGTCAGTCAGTTAGTCAGTCACTCAGTCTGCCAGTTGGTCAGTCGGTCGGTCGGTCGGTCAGTCGGTCTGTCTGCATGTGTGACCCAATATTTGGTCTTGATCATGAAACACTATCGAAAATCCTAGATTTAAAAGCAACAAGAACAGGAAGGTGAGGATTGCCCTTATTTATATTCGGCTGCACAAATGTCACTAGACAGCATATGTTAAGATCCACATTGCGATCACGTCACAGCCATAATGGCCTGGGACAAATTGATTCAAGTATGCATATTCTTATAATTATTAATGTCTATTATGCGACACATATGATTCTGCCCCTGAACATGGAAACATTGATATGCTCGGGTTTAAGAGTGTGGAATGATTTGAAATGATTTGAAATTGGTGTGTTTGAATTTCTTCCTGGACAATTTGGACATTTCGACTCATTGATAAGCCATTTCTAGATCTTTTGTTTATGCATTCAGCATGCTTCATTACTTTATTTTGATTTCCCACCTTCTCAAATTATCTTAGGGTGCACATTTCCCTGACCCCGCACGGTTCCGCCTCCCATACTGAGACTTCATATTCGGCGAGTTAGCGTAATTCACCCTTTCCAGAGTATCCATCGATGATTTAACGTCATATGGCGTCATACGCAGCCAAGCGGCGTGTATGATGACGTCATAATCATTACGTCATAAATGATTCTATTAGGATCGTCTTTAACTCTTAATAATCCGACACGTTGTAAGAATTGTATGTCTTTACTATTTAATAAGCATGCTGTTGGAAATTGATAGTCTGAGAGTTCAGCGATCGATCGATCCCAACACCCGCGAGCTTAGCTAGAGATGGGCGGAGCATAGCTAAAACTGGACAGGTCTATTATGCGTGTATCAGGTGGGCATAATGAACCTGTTAATTGGATTATAGAAACTCAATCAACATAAACATGAAAGTAGTAATCATGTAGATTACTAATAGATCTTAGAGTGACATAATTCATGAAAGTTTACTCGACCATCTAGATTGTTGTCAATGAGAAATAGCACATTCTTTATAAGCTCTCGGGTTATATAAATCCAAGTAATGTCAGTATAAATGGGTAAATCATACAATAGCTTTGCCAGAAGTTGGTCAGATGCGGTCAAAATGAACCTTTTTTTACCAGCTTTAGCTATGCCCACCCACCTCTAGCTAAGTTCCACCCACACCACGCTCATGTTGGAATCGATCGAGCCCTGAACTCCATGACTATCAATTTCCACAAAACTATAGAGGTAAGCTGTTGAATATTTTGAAACTAATTTGACTGGGCGCTGTTGGTGTCTGTGGCAGCAACAGTGCCCAGTCAAATTAGTTTCAAAATAGTCAACAACATCTTTATTAATAGTGAAGACGTGCAATTCGTATAACAACGCATAGTCCATCACCAATTATGCATTCCTGACACACTTATCTACATCATTCATGACGTCATTGTTTATGACGCCATCCTATATGTCACGTAGTGTGCTGGATGTATAAAATGGAAAGCTTCCATGTTCAATTTCTGATGACAGTCGCCTCATCCCTATCACAAGCATTCAATTTGGTATTCATCTTCTCATGCCTGCTTTGGGTTGTTTCACAGTATGTGAGACATTTCACCTTCTCACAGGTAACAAATTAAAGACCGAATTCTAAATTCAATTTGCACATGCCCTTCGTTTGTCATTACAAATTGTTTAGTGACTTTAGCAAATTTGTAGCATAGTTTGATTTCAGTTGCGGATCCTAAACTATCTTGCTAGCTTTGTCGAGTCTTTGCAAGATTTCGGCCTACAAGCCCAACCATGATTTTACTCTCTTGAACATCTTAATGGTGCGGCCTCTAGAATTTTGTTTCAATTCTAATGCCCCAGATTCTGCATCTTTATTTCAACATCACAACATTAGATCTTTCCAGAGTAAAACGCTGTAAGCTATGCGGCGGTATGATGAGGTCATAATCATTACGTCATAAATGATTCTATACGGCCCCTCTTAATAGTCCGACACGCTGTACAATTGTATGTCTTTACTATTTAATAATTATGCTGTTGAATGTTTTGATATATAGACAGCAATGGCACCCAATTAAATTAGTTTCAAAATATTCAACAGCTTACCTGTATAGTTTTCTGGAAATCGATGATCAGGAAGTTCAGAAATCGATCGATCCCAACACAATCGAGGCGTGGGTGGAGCTTAGCTAGAGATGGGCAGGGCATAGCTAAAACCGGAAATGTCCATTACTTTCGTCGTGCAGCGCTGGGGTGGTGCACTTTAGTGTGCCTGGGGATGCAGCCCAATCTGCTCAATGGTTAACCCACCCCTGTTTAAACACACGGCCCTAATGGACCTTTCCGGTTTTAGCTATGCCCTGCCCATCTCTCACTTCGCCATGTTGGTATTGATTGATCCCCGAATGCCCTGACTATCAATTTCCTGATAACTATGTAACGTGCCAATATCGAATTTGTGCTGATGGTCAACGGCGTAGGGGCCCAATATCAAATTTGATATCGGGGCGGCCGTTGACCAACGACGCAGAGGATGAATATCGAATTTGATATCTGCGCGCCAGTTGGCCAACGGCGCAGGGGACCAATATTGAAATTGATATCGGCACGCCCGTTGACCAAAGGCGCAGGGGACCAAAATCGAATTTGATATCGGCACCCTGATGGCCAACGGCGCAGGGGACTAATATCGAAATCGATAAGAAACAGTATCAAAGTACACAAATTTCTGTCTCTAACCTAACCTTATTAATGGCTGGCCAACCCATTAAATAACTAACTTATCTAGAACAAACTGATCCACGTGAACACGACGAACGACCATCATGAAACCGTATTAGAACGATAATAATTAATATGATTTTCGCACAGACAAGGTAAAGACCTTTAGGCAGACGAACATGGAAACAGAAACTTGTGTAATTTGATATTGGTCCCCTGCGCCATTGGCCAACGGGCGTGCCAATATCAAATTAGATATTGGTCCCCTGCGCCGATGTCAAATTCTATATTAGTCCCATGCGCTGTTGGCCAACGGAAGCGCCGATATCAAATTGGATATTGGCCCATGCGCCGTTAACCAACGGGTGCGTCGATATCATATTGGATATTGGTCCCTGCGTCGTTGACAAACGGGCACGCCGATATCAAATTCGATGTTGGTCCCTGCGCCGTTGGCCAACTGCGCAAATTCGATATTGGCGCGTTACAACTATACGGTTAAGCTGTTGAATATTTTGTAAATAATTTGACTCGGTGCTGTTTCTGCCTATGGCGGCACCAGCGCCCAGTCAAATTAGTTTCAAAATATTTAACAGGATACTTATTAAATAGTAAAGACATACAATTCGTGCAACAATGCATAGTCCGTCTTCAACTATGCGTTAGTGATGTTCTTATCTACGCCATTCATGACGTCATAATGACATCATTGATTGCGAAGTCAGCCTACACGTAACATAGTTGATTATGACGTCATATGATGGATGGATAAACTGGAAAGTTGAATTCTCTTGCATGAGAAATTCATTCGTTATATTAAAAATTGAGCCAGATCGGATTAGCAGTTTTTGAAAAACGCCCCCGGACACGCATGCAGACAGACAGACACACAGACATGAAGATCCGATCGCAAAACCATTTTCCCATAATAGTCTGGTAGATTCTTCACAGAAGGTTGTTTTGGAGTATATATTGTCCGAGTACCGGTTTCTAACAGGTTATGAACATTTTGCCGATTTCATATGAATGTAAAGCTTTTGTCAAGAAATGGCTTCTATTTAGCAATTAGCAAGTGTTCAGTGAAATAATTCACGCATTAAAATTTGTTAACTCCTCCAAATAAATTTACCTTGTATATATATACCCAATATCGGTTTTCAGAGTGTTTTTGTGTACTTAGGTATCAGTTTCCAGCTGGGATGCAAACCTGTTATTTATATAGCGACAACATGGTGATATGACATCACTGTCTATAGTATGACAACAGGAGAGTTTGTTAGCATATACAATGATACAAACGCCGTTAAAAAGGGAGCACAACTTAAAGCAATGCTAATCTCATCTCAAATGTTGTATTGCACCGATAGAATATGGTTTATAGACTCCATATCATTCATATCCTGTCACATTCGCTTATCTGTATCGCAATTATCGGCTTTGTAATATCGAGTAAATGTTGAACAGTGACCACCACCATTTTGTCCGCTCAAGCTATAGCGTGTGATGTCATGTAAGCGCCATTGAAATACATTCTTTATTATGTAATACTCATCCCGTTGAATATTTTGTAACCAATTTGAAAGTCAAATTGGTTTCAAAATATTCAACAGCTTACCTGTAGGGTTGCTTTTATACCACATTGCCAAACTATAACTGGCACGTCTATGATTGAGCGTATATACCAAAGCAAACACACTAGGTTTATTCCAATTGGTTGAAAAGTAAATCATGACAGCCATCATATGCTCTAGAAATGTGTCAACATTTAACTACTAAAGCCTGAATATCTTTCCTTAGCGCCATGATAAAAAGCTTAAAATTACCTGGATAGTTTATGAGCGGCATGTTAGATCAGCTGAATAGCTTTCAAGAGATGGGATTAGTTACCTTTAATGTATTGTAGTAAATCTAGACCTGGTGAAATTCCATTTTTCGAAATACCCGATATATATTGACAATAGCAACACCATTTTAAAAATCACAATCCTGTATCCTTGCTGTCTAGAGTAGTAAATCTGATGTTTAAAATGAAGATAAGGATTATTTTGCATTCTATAAAACGTTAAAGTTATTTTAGTTGTTACCAGCTATAGAAACTATTACCGTGTTTGGATTGGCTTATGCGTGAAAAAATCAATCTAGATCTGTAAACCATATAAGCACCCCATGTCACTTCGGTGCAACCGTAGAAAAGAATTATTGTTATATTGATGAAACCAACACACTGTCTTTGAAACGAATGGCAGATGTCGTGTGACGCGAAAACTGGATCAGTTTGTTTCATTTCTCTACCAGTTATGCACATTTTTGTGGGCTCTGAAAAAAGTAACAGTGAAGACATTTTTTCCACACGCCAAATAAAAAGTTAATTAAAATAATTACGTATTTCTTCTGAATTTTGATAACGTCTTCAAACATTGAGTAAAAATGATATATCTATTGAAATGTTTTAACGATGCCACCAAAACAACGAGTGAAAAAGAACGCAAAAACGGGCCTAATTGTTAGAAATAGAACCGTGTTAGAAACAGGTACCCCGCCCATGCAATGTTTTATTGTTGATTCTGTATTTCTGGTGTGTACTCATCACACATCTACCAGGTGGCAGTTTGGAACCCTTGGGCGTTTTGAGAAAAATGGATTATTAATGCTTCGCGTTATGATGTGACACGCCTACCTTTTTCGTCCATGAAATATTCTCGGTTTTTATCACTAGCCATATCAATATGCATATCAATGAAAGCTTGCGACGTATTGAAGCCAACTATCACTATGATTCATCCATATCATATCTTTGGCAGCCTTTTTTTGCTATGCGACAAATAAAACTTGTGTTTCATGACTTTTGCCTATACCGCGTTTGTTAGAGACAGGTTTCTTGAAACTCGATTCTACTCAGATTCGAAGATTTAGAGTATTTGTTATATTATACAAACAAAACAAGCTTCAGTCAAAACGGCCCTTTTTCTTACAGACTATTATGGGGCGAGGGTAATGCTGCTTTAACGCTGTAACACGCACGAAAGTCCAACAGTCTACGCGCAATCATCCGCAGATTAAACAGTCGAGAAAAGACCTTCACCTATGCTCATTGATTACATATTATTAACCTGCGTTGTGTAGAAAGCTTTGATCTTTTATCGTTCAGTATATGTACGCGATCTGGAGCACGTACCAGGTCTGTCAAGTTCAAGTTCACTTTATTACACTCAGCCCTTGTATAGGCATATGGGGCAGTACAGTTGATACTATTTTTCATGACGGTAAATTTTATATATATGGGGCAGTACAGTTGATACTATTTTTCATGACGGTAAATTTTATATACATAATTATATTCATTATAGATTTATCGACAAAATGCGATTCGTACCCTCGAAATTAGCACAAGGAGAAAGGTCGAAATAAGCGACAGCTATTAGATTGTAACCTCAAAATGGCACAATACCGGATACCGGATGTCATGATACCGGATTATAGCTGAGTGCGATTTCACTCTAACAATGTCAGTAGACCTATATCAATTTTAACCCAAGCATAAAACTGTTGAATAAGTGGAAACTAATTTTACTGGAAGCTGTTGCTGCCTTAGGGATGATGATCGTCCAGTGAAATTGATTTCACAGCGCTGTATTCAAAATAATATTTAATTCACACGGTGTAAGAAACTGGACTTTTCCTGTTTATCCATTCATCATATGACGTCATTCTCAAATGCGTGATGCGTAGAATGACGTAATAATCAAACGAGCGCTTTAGGGACATTTCCGCTTTTAGCTATGCCCCGCTCATCTGTAGCTAAGCTCCACCCACACCTCGCTCGTGTTGGGATCGATCGATCTCTGAACACCCTGACTATCAATTTCCAAAAAAATACACAGGTAAGCTGTTGAATATTTAGAAACTAATTTGACTGGGTACTGTTGCTGCCTAAATTAGTTTCAAAATATTCAACAGCATGTTTATTAAATAGCAAAGAATTACAAAGACACACAATTCATACAACGTGTCGGACCATTTGATATTTGATGACGGTCTACATGGAAAACTTTGTAAATGAACAAACTGATCTGTAATACGGTGTGTCAATACATAATTAACACCAACCGCTTTCAGTAGGTCGGTGCGAAGGCAGCACCTAGAGCTCACCTCTGCTATTCTTCGATTTGATCTTATTCCTCGCTCTCTCTATCTCTCACCTCCCCCCCCCCCCCCCCCCCCCCCCTTTCCCCCTCTCTCTCTATCTCGGTCTTTCTTCCTACTCTCCCCCACCTCACACTCAACATCCACACACTTATGCACACTAATAGACTACAATTAATTACACTATTATGATTTGCCGCCATTTTGTTGTAAAAATGTTTTGTATGATCTGTATGTGTATGGGAGACACGGGCATAAGACTAAGTCTTAATCGTGCTTCGTTCTGATCAAAAAATAAATCACGTTTAAACCAAAACTTTGTAACGTAATGTACACGCGCTGAGCTGATTATGACGTCCGTCATACGAGGTCAGATGATGGATGGATACTCTCGAAAGGTGAATCGATGATGGACTATGCGTTGTTGTACGAATTGTATGGCTTTACTGTTTAATAAACATGCTGGTAGGCAGCAACAGCACCCAGTCAAAAATATTTTCAAAATATTCAACAGCTTACCTGTATACGAATTGTATGGATTTACTGTTTAATAAACATGCTGGTAGGCAGCAACAGCACCCAGTCAAAAATATTTCTAAATATTCAACAGCTTACCTGTATAGTTTACTGGAAATTGATAGTCTGGAGTTCAGGGATCGATCGCAACAAGGGCGAAGCGTGGGTGGAGCTTAGCTAGAGATGGGCGGGACATACCTAAAACTGGAAAGGTTCATGTGTGTATCTGGTCGGTGGAGTTTAATTGGTCAACATATTGGTTTCGCTAGCGCCTCATAATTAATCGGCGATGCAATCGCACATTATTAAAATCACTTTCTTCCGCTTCTTCTTATTCTCGATTAAAAGGTTTGCTTCGCATCTGCCCTTACAATTTTCATCTGATCAACTCCAAATTTCGTCAAATTCTAGTGTCCATCCAGGAATAGCGAGATTGTGCTTTTATCTTGGATATACGCAGGTGTTTTCGAGCTACCCACCTTTCCGTGGGCCAAATGCCCCAATTGTATGGGGACTTTCAGTATGGCTATTTAAACTGCTAATACGCCTTCGATTTTGATCGAATCAACACCATACCTGGTCGAATGAGACCCTCAAGGCCAGGAAGATGTCTGCCCACGTAAGAAGTGACTTTGAACCGTTGACATTTGGGACGCAATGAACGAAATGGTTCTCCCATATGGAATTACTGGGGATTTTAAATATGGAACTTGATCTGCGACAACACATAGAGTTCTGTTCGGATCAGTAGCATACTTGGATATGATGTTACTTTTAATATCCAGCTAACAAATTTGGCGGGGTGTTATGTAATGGCACCGTCCGTCCTGCGGGGGGGGGGGGGGGGGGGGTTGGGGGGTCGTTCGGGCGGCAGAGTGGTTTCCGAATGATAACTCCGTTACCGTTTGTCGGATCGCATTGAAACTCAATATGGTGATGGACTCGATCTGGGGAAGAAAACCGATCGAAATCGATAATGATCCGAAATCCAAGACGGCCGCCAGCCTCCATCTTGAATATTGGTTTCAGGATGATAACTCCGTTACCGTTTATCGGATCGCTTTGAAACTTCATAGAGTGGTTGGACTAGGTCTGGGGAAGAAACCTATCGAAAACGACAATGATCCGAACTCCAAGATGGCCGCCAGCCACCATATTGAAATTGGTTTCTGATGATAACACTGTTCCCGTTTATCGGATCGCTTTGAAACTTCATAGGGTGGTTGGACTCGTCTGGAGAAGAAACCTATCGAAATTGACGATGACCTGAACTCCAAGATGGCCGCCATCCACGGGCTGCCATCTTTAAAGTTGGTTTCTGAGTGATATCTCTTTTACCATTTATCGGATCACTTCATAGGGTGGTTGGAGTATCTGGAGAAACTTATCGAAATTTACGATAATACGAAATCCTATATGGCCGCCAGTCCGGCGGCCATCTTGAAAATTGGTCTCCGGATGATACCTCCTTGACCGTTTAACGGATCGCTATGACACTTCATAAGGATTACTGGTATGGGTCCGAGGAAGAAATACATATTTTCTGATAGCTCTCATTCATTCATTCATTCATTCATTCATTCATTGGTTTGTCATCATGGCGTAACCTGATGAGAGAGAGGGAGGCGGGAGAGGGAGATGGGTAGGGGGAGGGGGGAGGGTGTATGTGGGTGTGGGTGGGAGTGCTGGAGGGACCCGGGCGGGGAGAGAGAGAGAGGAGAGGGAGGGCAGTGAGGGATGGGATATAGTGTCAGTTGTGAGAGATGAGGTGAGGTGGGGCCGACAAGGTGATGGTTTATGGAGAGCGAATTTGTGTGGGGTTGGGTGGTGGTGTTGAATAAATCATTATACGCACGCACGCACGTACAGGTCGCACGCCCACAACCCAACGCTTAAACTAATCTGGGGCGATATGGCGAATGGCTTGTGCCGAAACGAAACTCCAGATTTAAAAGAGTGGACAGACGACGCTTCCGAAAACATATATTTATAAACATAGTCAAAATTATAATATAATATTATGCCCTGATGCATGTGTAGCTCGCGGGGTACGTACTGGTCCGCCATTATGTTTCCGCCCATCGCACCGCAAGTACACGATGACCGGGATTGCTGGTTAGCTGTGGATCTCGGGGTTGCGGATCCCGTATGACGTCTCTCCGAGAAATACAAAGACCGACTTCTAGAGCCGGTGGAACACTGATGTTCCAGTGGGCCGTGCGACCATTGCCGCCAAGATTGAACCATACGATGTCGTCCCAACTATTTGTGTCACCGGTGTGTCTATCCATACTAATTTAGAGATCTGAACAATTTGTAATTAAAACAGTAGAAATATTAATATACTATACAAACAGGATAATTCGTTTGATAGTAAGTTGAGCGCAATAATATACAACATAGAGCTATCTGGTGCCCTTCCACGTGGTGTCGCCGGAGGTACCACACAGGTTCTTGAATCCGCAGAGGCATCCCCGCAAAAGAGCGTTCCGCAACCGAAGTCACTAGGTAGTTTAATATAAACTAGTATACCCCTAACACACACACAAAGAAAATATTGTTGTTGCAAGAGAAAGTGCCTCGCGCGGGCCTCCGTCACAGGAAAATGCCTTCAATGCGGAAGCGGAGGAAAAGAGCTGGCAAAAAGGGCCACTCTTTTGTTCATCAGAAAATGCTAAGTGCTGAGATTCCTAGTGAAGCTACTGTTAAGGTGTTGCACGCTGGTTTACGTGAAGACGGGACGAACGATTTCCGAAGAATTCACAGGTCACCGTCTTATGTAGTTCCTTAGTTGCTGCATTGGTAGTTGCCGCTTTATTTATGTGGGCCTTCTGCTACATCCTAACCTACCAGTTAGGTGTTAGTAACGAAAACAAGCATTGGCCGCAAGTGGCAGGTATTCCTACCTAACTTTAGATACGTGTATCCGTTTGGCATAGATGCTCAGCTTCCCGTAGGTCGCCCCGCACAGCATCTACCTCCAAGGACAGCACACGTACATGTCATGGAACAAAGCCCTGAATCAAATAACCATCTGGTCACTAGGTTCCGCAACCACATATAACATCACCAGACGAGTTTCACATTTTACATAAGCAATTTTAAATTCTGACATGTCATTATGGGGGTGGGGGGGGGGGGTGAAGAGACAGGTATCCATTCGCAAGCATCCTTCCAGTGATGGTGTGACGAGCTCCACTGCTTCATCCAGACACTGTAACGAATTGGATGGAGATCTGCATCTCGTCCGTCACCGTGTGCTACAGAGCTAGCAATTCAACCTGTCGTTAGGATTAAGTTCCAATATGCCCAGATATGCACTGTGGTCGGTAAAATAATCTAAGTAACTCACATTTCTAACTATAAGTTTTCGCTGTGCTTCCTTCATTGGCGGGGTTATCTAGCTAACAAGTATCCAAAGATACGGTGGAGATGTATGTGAATCAGCACCTTAACCACCACCGCTCGGAAACCTCCGATAGTTTCCCAGGGTCGGATCCGATCAACGTGCTGGTGGGTAGTCAAAACAATTAATAACCAATGCGGCTGTGGATCGTGGAAAGAGACAATAACTTAATATATATGAGGCCTATAGGTAACTGGCCAATTTTACACAACCTTGCCGGTGTGCGGGCTACATTACCGCAACAACCGGAAAAGAGGCGCACACTATATGTCTCCAAACGAAGAAATTGTCCCTAACCGCTTTAACCTATCCTATCGAGCTGAATAGTAAGGTTAGTCGGTAACATGCCGGGCTCAAACAATTAGAGCACGGTCAGCGGCCTCAGTGTATAATTGATGATGCGGGAATAAATGAATGCGGATATATCTGTTGCTGTATAGAATTTCCTAGCGTACTGTGGTCCAAATTTTTCTAAAATTCAAAAAAAAGATATTAACTGAATGGCTGAAGCCCTATAGGTAACTGGCCAATTTTACACAACCTTGCCGGTGTGCGGGGCTACATTTACCGCAACAACCGGAAAAGAGGCGTACACTATATGTCTCCAAACGAAGAAATTGTCCCTAACCGCTTTAACCTATCCTATCGAGCTGAATAGTAAGGTTTAGTCGGTAACATGCCGGGCTCAAACAATTAGAAACATCGTCGTGT
>CM067359.1:112109921-112191001 GCA_034401795.1 Chaetoderma sp. LZ-2023a
ACAATTAGAGCACTGGCAGCGACCTCAGTGTAAAATTGATGATGGCGGGGAAAAAGTGATGCGGATATATCTGTTGCTGTATAGAATTTTCTAGCGTACTGCGGTCCAAACTTTTCTAAAATTAAACAAAACATATTAACTGAATGGCTAACTGCCACATACAACTAACCACTGCAATAAGTAGAATGTAATTAAATGATGTAACTAAATATCACAGATTGATGAACTTAAACGGTGCGGCTAGGTGAAAGCACTTACAGTAAAGAAGGATAATATACACAGGAAGACAGAAATTATAAATTGCGGCCCTAAGACCGGGAAGGTACCTATTAGTCATCAGTACCATATACGGAAATGATAATTAAATGTGCAATAGTATAGCTACTTGAGTACCTAATAGTCATTGGTACGGAACAGTCTACTATGTTACTGAAATTGAGGCGCTAACGTATTCATAGCGCGAGTCGACATGTTCTCTGAAGCTGGAAAGATTACCTCAGGCAGATTTCCTCAGCTGATTTCCGCAGGTAGGTCTCCGCAAGCTGTCTCCTCCAGACAGAGTAGACACGGTACACACTCAGGACAGTGAAATAGAGCAGTGAAGAAATTTCTATTAGACAGTCTCTTTAGCTAGTATACAATTTATATGGAAATGAGAAAGTTATCCGTCCGGCGACGGAAGTAATAAAGTTGAAGTTTGCCCATTAACAGAGAGGGATGTATATAAGGCTAAGCAGTTACATAAACTGGCACACGGCGCGGGATGCGTCGCATAGCTCTTGCGGCGCACCGAGCAAAGTTCTATCAGACTGTGGTAAAAAGTTCTTAAGCACATACAACATGCAGTGCGGAAATTGAAGTACACTTTGCAGCGTGGTTGATAGATCTGGCGAGTCATCCACCAAGAATCACCGTCAGCTCTACATTCCGTAGGATTACATCCCGGGCCCGCACGGTCCGCTCTTGGAAAGGTTCCCTTAGGAAAGTCCGGATATGGAAAGTATAACTTTAAATTTAGTCTATTAGCCCCCCCCCCCCCCCCCCACCCCGGATGGCCGTCCGGGGGTGTCCAAAAACTGGTGGAAGCCGAGGACGTCCTACCACAGCTGATGTGCTGGGATCCGTAAAACACCGGATAAAGTGAGAACAGTAGGACCAGAGGCTTCCTCACCGACTATGCTCCTGATTCTCGATTTTCCACCCCTTTTATACTACTCGTGACGTCAGAGGCAGATGCCTCAGCCAATCAGAGGCCGAGCAGTAGCCAATCAGCGTGCAGCTAGATCAGTGACGTATTTATCACGTGCACAGAACATTCTAGATCTATTTATGCATACACGCGATTATGACGTCAAAAGCAATATTTTGAAGATAATTTAAGTGAACTTTCGCGGATAACTCAGCCCTTTCTGGGCCGATTTAAAAATAGTAAACAGTTCTAGAAAGCTCGTTTTATTCTGCTCCTGATCCATACCAAGAACAACGAGAATTCAACAAGTAAAGGCTTTTACGAGTACCAACTCGGTACACTATAGGCAATGCACTCGCTTCCAATTCCGTGACGTGCTGTTACGGAAGCTCTGACGCGCGCGCATGCGCACCACGCGATCTTTAACGAAAACCTCTCTTATAGGGCCTATGTACGTGTACTGTCCTACCCAGGGGGGGGGGGGGGGTCGTGCTTGGAGCGAATCCGGGGTGGCCGTTCCGTACCCACACAGCTTCGCTGGGACGGTCAGTACCCGTCCGGTCGATCCGCGCTACACATGTCAGTTATCATTCCTTTTTCTTTCATATAAACACCTCGTTGCATCAAAACCGTACTACAATAACTGAGCAAATTGCAATTTTTATCGGTGGTTCGATTACTGAAATGTAAGCGGATTTCATGGACTAGCTATCTGCTAATATATATATATATATATATATATATATATATATATATATATATATATATATATATATATATATATATATATATATATAATTGTAACAAAGTGGAACCAGCGCCGGTAACTCGTCAGGATTTCTAAACAGCTTAGAAATCCTAACGAGTTACTGGCCCTACTTGTGAATACGGCACGACTTCAAGATTACCACCCACCCATCCCTCCTGTCTTTCTCCTCTCCTACCCTTTCCTCTCCCTTCCGCTACCGTCCCCACTCCCACCCGCCCCCCCCCCCCCTTCAACCTCCCCCTGTCTCTCTTTCTCTCTGTCCGCGGGAACGGGAGCGGTAGAGGGCGAGGGAGTGGGGGCGGATGTGGGAGAGGGAGAGGGACAGAAAGAGAGAGAGAGAGAGAGAGAGGGAGAGAGAGAGGGAGAGAGAGAGAGAGAGAGAGAGAGGGGAGGGGGAGGGAGGGAGACGCAGAATTTTTAAAAGTTGGATTACAAGTAATTTCAACTCCGAATTAACAAAGAAGTTTTGTTTGTCATGCTTCTTTGTGGCACATTGGTCAGAGCTCTTACCAATTGATGCGTCACAGCGAGAAAAACAAACAATGCTAAATCGTGCGTTTAAACGAATTTCACGGGTCGACTTTATTAGAATATTTGTTAAAATATCAGTTATATGATAAATTCAGTGCATTCGGTCACATTTCATATCATTAATATCAACCTTGCTAAAGATCCTGAAATGTGATAGTTTACTACTCGGTTGATAGTAGTTATATGAAATGGGCCCTCGGTTCAGACCCTCTTTTTCTTTCACGATATAATATCATATTAGTTTGATTTCCAAGTTCTACTGGAAGAAATAGAGCAACTTGTTTCTAGGCAACTCCGCCCATTTCTGACTCAGCTCAACATGCATTGACCTTAGACTTCCTAAAATCTCAATTTCCATGTGGCAATCCATGTAAGATGTAAAGAAATTTGAAATTAATTTCGTTGTTGCAACAGATCCATGTCTATGGAAATAACAGCTCCCAGGCAAACAATAATATCTATATTATTGTAAATTTACGAAAGAATAAAATTCTGACACGCTCGTGATATGCCGACTTCATTTTGATTGTGAAGTTAGCTAGCAAGTGACATAATTGATTGTGACGTCAGATTATGGACCTATCCAGTTTATCCATCCATCATATGATGCCATAATGAACTGCATGACGTGTAGGATGACGTCCTAATCAATGACGTAGACAAGTTCGTCACGAACGCATAATTGAAGATGGACTAAGCGTTGTTGTACAAATTGTATGTCTGTGCTATTTAATAAACATGCTGTTGAATCTATTGAAACTAATTTGACTTGGTGATGTTGCTGCAACAGTACCCAGTTAAATTAATTTTAAACTAGTTTTAAAATATTCAACAGCTTGCCTGTTTAGTTTTCTGGAAATTTATAGCCAAGAAGTTCAGGGATCGATCGATAACAACACGAGCGACGTGTGGGTGGAGCTTAGCTAGAGATGGGCTGGGTATAACTAAAACTGGATTCCTCAAATGAGTGACAGTTCTGTCCCGTTTATTCCTAAGGTTACCATGCCAAACGAGTGAGATGCCAGATTGAACACGAATAGATAAGCTTTCGCTTGTGATTGACGCATGGACATACGTATTAAACATTTCATTTCATTTCTTTATTTACGTAAACAAAGAAATGAAATGAAAATTTTACCTTGTTGTAATCTTTTCTTATGACAGTTTACAGAACAGCTGAATACTAACTTTAAGGACGTTCTACGAATGATATCGCACGGTTTGCACTGTTTACCTGGCGAATTCACCTTTCCAGAATATCCATCCATCATCTGACCTCGTATGACGTCATAATCAGCTCAGCGCGTGTATAATGACGTCACAATCATTACGTCACAATGGTTCCTTATAGACCATCATCAAATCTCCAATAGTCCGACACGTTGTATGAATTGCATGAATTAGTAATTCTTTGCTATTTAATAGGCAGCAACAGCACCCAGTCAAATTAGTTTCAAAATATTCAACAGCTTAATTTGTGTGGGTGTTTTTTTAATTGATAGTCAGGGTGTTCAGAGATCGTTCGATCCCAACACGAGCGAGGTGTGGGTGCTGCTTAGCTATAGATGGGCGGGGCTAAAACCGGAAAGGCCCATTAAGTATAACTAAAACAAGCTCGTACAAGTTAAGATTTCCACAAATTCTAGAGACACTACAATTTAAATGTGGGATGCCCTTCTAAATAGGCACCAGTGAGTGAATCGCAAAGCAGATCCATCGATGATGTAAATACTGGTGGAATCCAGTCTTGGGTATTCCCCGCCCATCTCCAGCTAAGCTCCACCCACACATCGCCCGTTTGCAAGGATCGATCGATCCCTGAACTCTCTGGCCATCAATTTCTAGAAAACTGTACAGGAAAGCTGTTGAATATTTAGATAGTAATTTGACTGGGTGCTGTTGCCGCGCCCAGTCAAATTAGTTTCCAAATATTCAACAGCATTTTTATTAAATGGTAAAGACACTCCCTACAATTTTGTGTACACCAACGCTTAGTCCGTTGTCAATTAAGCGTTCGTGACGAACTTATCTATGCTGATTAGGACGTCATCCCACACGTCACGTAGTTGATTATGACGTCATATGATTGATGGATAAACTGGAAAGGTCCATTACTTCTAGAATTCTGCTCAAGTTGCATCGATGTCCGCTCGTCAATAACGCAGGAGTAGCGAAATCAAAATTTGAGGGGCAGGCATCACATCTAAAAGATCCGAGTGGTGAATAATAAATTGGGCTCCGTTGTGATTTGTCTACCACTCGAATAGCCCCGACACCTCACGTTTTAGCAGGATATATTCATCATCAATAGGGAAGTGGTGATTTACGGGTTAAAGGTTATGCGGGCTGAGGGTGCCTTTTCACAAGCCATCAGCTTGGCGACCGAAAATCAGGCGCCGATATGATGTCGACGGCTACCACTATATTATCCCATTACAGTTCAGTAGATATACGTTTACCAATAACGGAAAAATAACGATTTTAATATTTTATTACATCCGACCAAGCGCTGGGGTGGGGATGGGAGGGGGGGGGGGTACGGTGGATGAACCGAAAACAGGGTTCCGTAATTATATCTAGAGCTGCCTATAGAATATAATTCTATAGCCTTTTCGAGATACCTTAATTAATAACGGGGGATTAATGATTTTTTACATATAATCCAGGGACATCTTTTTAAACCGACCAGGTGAGACAGCGAGTAAATATCCACATTTACCCATAGAATCCCTCTCAAGTTTTATCACGATCCGTTCAAATAATAACGGAGGAGTAGCAATTTTAATATTTAATGGCGGATCTTTTTGAATTGAAAAGTATAGGCGCCGATGTGATGTCGATAGTTTCCCATTATACAATTACTATATCTATTATTTAATAAACATGCGGTTGAGTATTTTGGAACTGATTTGACTGGGCGCTGTTGCCGCCATAGGCAGCAACAGCGCCTAGTCAAATTAGTTCCAAAATATGCAATAGCTTACCTATATACTTTTCAGGAAATTGATAGTCAGGGATTTCCCTGATCGACCAATCCCAACACGAGCGAGGTGTGGGCGGAGCTTAGGTAGATATGGGCGGGGCATCGCTAACATGTAAAGGTCCATTACCTACTAGTGTGGCTCAAATTAGCGTCAACATATTCCACATAATACGTAATACATTGTAATGGATTTTAGTGCTTTGGACTTTCGAATGCTTCAAACATAACGTATTTTGACGTATCTAGTCTGCGGGAGTATAAGTGGTTGATAGATTGATGTAGCGATTGATTCGTATAATAATACCCATTCCCCCCAAGCTGGGCTAATTCTGTCGAGTAATTTTTACGGCAGAATGAGTTGCTAAAGCAATTTGCTTTCCGCAATGTTAGATGAAGCCTACCAGAATTTGCTCACGGCGGCCGATCGCGCGATTCGGGTCAAAGCTATTATCTGGATAGACGCATTAAAGTTTGACGCTGATTTCCCTGATTGTGCAATTAGCTAGTATAGTTGCAATACAGCTCATAAATAAGTGAAACGCAAACGTGTTAGTTACTAATAAATTTTCTGTTGAATATTCTGAACATAATTAACCATTGAGCAGATTGGGCTGCATCCCCAGGCACACTAAAGTGCACCATCCCAGCGCTGCACGACGAAAGTAATGGACATTTCCGGTTTTAGCCATGCCCCACCTATCTCTAGCTAAGCTCCACCCACACCTCGCTCGTGTTGGGATAGATCGATCTCTGACCACCCTGACTATCAATTTAAAAAAAACCTACACAGGTAAGCAGTTCAATATTTTGAAACTAATTTGTCTGTCAAATTAGTTTCAAAATATTCAATAGCATGTTTATTAAATAGCAAAGAATTACAAAGACATACAATTCATACGTGTCGGACTTTGAGATTTGATGACGGTCTATATGGAACCCATTGTGACGTAATGATTGCGACATTATCAAACACGTGCTGATATAGGAGGTCAGATGATGGATGGATACTCTGGAAAGCTGAATTGGATTGGAAGACATTGCTACCCTTAGACAGAAATGTTTTCCGATCCAAAGGACCTTTTCAGTTTATCTATCAATCAAATGACGTCATATTCAACTACGCGATGTGTAACATGGCGGCATAACCAATGGCGTCATGAATCACGTAGATAAGTACGTCACGGTGACTGACTAAACGTGTGTTGTACGCATAGTATGCTTTTACTGTTTAATAAAGATGCTGTTGAATATTTTAAAACCAATCTGACTGGGCGCTGTTGATGCCATAGGCAGCAAGAGCACACAGTCAAATTAGTTTCAAAATATTCAACACCTTCCATGTATATCTTTCTAGAAGTTGATAGTAATGGAGTTCAGGGATCGATCGGTCCCAACACGGGCAATGCGTTAGTGGAGCTTAGCTCAAGATGGGTGGAGCATAGCTCAAACTGGAAATAGTTCGAAGGTTCGAAATGTTCCTACAATAGATTTAAATTCTGTTTTGGAAATATTAAGTTATTTCTTAGCTGCACTGTATATGATAACCCAGACTGGTAATGATATCTATATATAACAATGCCAGCCAGTACGTATATACCCCTAGGCTCGTAAAAACGATTCACCTCAGTAACAGTGGCTAGAGACAGTAATTTAAACTGTTCATAAAATGTTCTACCTTTAAGGTATAGGCTGAAATGATAGTTGCTTCATCTATTTGACAGGTAAGAGCCTGTAGGTTATATAATGCGTGTGTTAAATACGAATAGGCAGCCTTAAAACGCGTGTGAACTTTGAATATTTGCTACAATTAGAAATAAATACTACGCTATCATTCCACGAAAATATACTTCTCACTGCTGCTCAATGGACCTTACCAGTCTTGGCTATGCCCCGCCCATATCTAGCTAAGCTCTATACACATCGCTCGTGTTGGGATTGAATCTCAATTTCAAGAAAACTATACAGGTAAGCTGTTGAATATTTTGAAACTAGTTTGACTGGGCGCTGTTGCTGCCTATGGCAGTCAAATTAGTTTCAAAATATTCGACAGAATGTTTATTAAATAGTAAAGACATACAATCCATAAAACAAAGCCAACTTAGCTGATCATTTAGGGCAGGTTACAGCAGTGGCGTAGCGTCATATTTTTTCAGGTGGGGCTGCTTCAGGCGAGCTGGTTGTAAATTTCCGACTTTTGAGGATGGTCACGGTGAGGTGTTCCCAAGCCTCAATGATGGGTGGGATGGGTCAGACCGTCAGGGGATCCCGTGAACAAGTCTAGATGGATTATGATGTCTAAATCTGCTCATAGATATACTAATTACACTGCTAAACACATTCGATTTATTTCGAATCTGTTAGCAACTGATGAATTGCTATGGATTATATGATAAGCAAATGGAACTTTGGGTCATGATACATGAGATTGAGATAAATATTACAGTTATCTATACTGGTTCTCAAAAGTGATTGTCCACAACTTTACTCAGGGTAATTTTAATTTTAGCATCATCAAATTAAACTTAAGTTAAACAAAATAGATCATGATTGGCTACACATTTTCCCGATATTACCTCATAAGAGTGTGGGACAAGCAGTTGTATTAGAGACAGGTAGGTAAGTTGGTAACCTACTTATCTCACACATAACTGTTTGTCCAACAGCACAGTTACTTGTATACTTTGTTGCTATGGTAATATGGGCCGTACTGTTATATACAATTTTGTAACTTCAGACAATAATCATGCGCCGATTTTTCATCTTAGCAAATGTGTCAATAACTTTATCATAGTTAAAAAATTGCTGCGCATACTCTCGTTCAATACTTAAAATAGCCAGGTTTGACAGATGTTGTTCAGACATAGATGATCGAAGGTAAGATTTGATTAGTTTCATCCGGCTAAATGATCGTTCAGCACCAGCACTTGACACATGGATAGTAAGAAAAATTCGGATAAGTATGACCACATTGGGAAATGCTTGTATAAAATGTCTTGCAATTAAAAATTGCAGCAATTCTTCTACTGTTTTTGGGTGTTTCGTTGTCAGTTAAGTCATTGCTCCAATTTGCATATAGTGTTCTCATACTATTATATTCGTGAATGCATGAATTCGATTTACAAATGTCATCTTTATATATTTCACATAGTCGTTGCAATTGTGTCAGTGCATTCTCTGATTTATAATATGATGGTAAAAGGCAAGTAAAATTTACCACTACGTCATGGAAGCTGTCGAAGCGTTCTGAGAGTTGTGTACACAGCGTGTCAAGTACAGTGAAAAAGATATTTATTTTGAAATTATCCTTTGCATCTACTATAGGCTCGTCTACTGATAATTCACCAGGCATTCTCTTTCTCCTTCTAACCCGTTTCCGTTGAAAATCATGATTTAGAATTTCCCATTCTTTCGCCTTCTCTTTAGCACATTCCACTTGTGTGTCAAAGAAGGCATCATCCCTTAAATTCGCTACCGTTTTAAGTGTTGACTTTACCAACTGAGATGCACTTACTAAATCTATCTGACTACTTTGCATGTATTTTGACAAAATTGTGATTTCCTTCAAAACTTGTTGCCATATTAGAAGCTGTAAAATAAATTCTAAGCGATTCATAGCAGTCCAAATCCCATGTGGTTAACTTGTGCAGAATTACATTAAGCATATTTTCTGATGAGGTAGAGGTCAATTCTACAAAATCAAGAAATACCTCTTCAATGGTTCCAATTTCGTTCACGAAGCGCATAGAAATTGAGCACATTTTGCTTCTGGAGCAGTCTCTGCTCTCATCTATAATTACAGAATAAAACTTTGCCGTACTAAATTTGCTTAAAATTATATCCCGTGTACTCTGAGATAATGCATGAATAATGTCATTTTGAATCTCTGGACTCAGATACATGTGCATTGTTCTCTTTGAATTGATGTGCTATGCAAGGACCGCATCATACTTCGCCACTAATTTGTATAATTCCAAAAAGTTACCTTCATTTATAGAGGGGTGTCCAAGTCCTTTATATTCATTGTGACCTTGAAGAGGCAGATTTTGCTTAGCTAAGAAGAGAACGACATCAATCAGTCGCCTCAAAATCATTCTGTTCTTTTCCGCTAATTGCATATGTGCAGTAAGCTGTTGCTGATTGATGGTTTGCTTTGTATTAAGTCGATACATCGTCATAGCCATGGTACTAACCGCCTTCATGTGGATTCCACTGTTTTCATGGTCACATATGGGCTGTGTTCCATTCTTCCAGTTCGAAAAACCATGGTGTGGTTCACCCCAGGCAGGGTAATATGTGGCATCACTACGCTCAGCAAGGAGCATGCAGCAGAAGCAATACGCCTTGTTGTTTGTTGGCGAATATACTAACCATTCCCTGTGCACTTTCAATGAGTTGGGCAATGTCTTGTAATACCACGTTGAGTTAAATGAACGATCCTTATGATCTTTTGGGAATTTAAACTCATCATTGACCGAGATACCTGGTTGACAAACACCCACTTCCAATAACTCACGTATTAGGGCAGGAGTGAATTCCCCTTCCTTGAAATGGGCGGGATCTGATGGATAGTCATGGGTACGGTTTAGTAATGGTACATACACATTTTGGACATCGCTGTCTTGGACATGCTCGTCCGAACAGACTGTTGAATGTGGACACATGGGCATAGTCTGGCCATCTTTTACAGCTACAAGATATGTTATCGATGAATGGCATGGCCCCTCATCTGTTGGTAATTCATCAGTAGGAGTCACAGTGCTAGATGTTCCGGGTGTTTGGAGGGCTGGTTCAGGTTCTGATACAAACACACCAACCACAGATTCTTTTAAATTTGACGTTTCTGGAACAGGGACTTTTCGAACTGCTTCCCATGGATTTTCAGGAGCACCTGCTACTTTGTAGGGAATTTGTTTTCGCAATTTTACAGCATCAGAATGTTGCCTCTGGTTGTGCTTCAAACGGAAATCACTATCAAACACACTATTGCATAAGAGGCATTCCACCTTTATCCGCTTTGGTTTTGATGACATAATGTGTTTCACGCCGTAGGCCTGATAGTAAAATAAAAAAATACGATTAGAGTTAGCCACTTTAATATGGAACATCGTTAGGTATAGACCTAGTAGACGGGACAAAAATAAAGGAACAGCGAGAGAAATTAACAGAAAAGGGAAATAGATGGCTGAATGGATGACAAAGGTACTCTGATACGTAAATCCCCAAGCCTGTATTACAAGTTTTCATGAAACTACTGGTCTGATTTTCTTCAAAATACGGGACAAGAAACAAGCGTATGGTAAACTAGGATTCCCAGTTTGGCTATGGATCCGAATTCGGAATTCGGATCAATTTACCAACTTGTGGATTTCTTGGAAACTATTGCACCACTTTGCCTCAAATTTTAACACAAGATTTGGTTTTCACAAACAGGTTATTTTACATAAAATGACCGTGATCCGGATCCAGATCCTGATCCACGATTTCAGTCAGATTTCGATTTCTTTTATATTCGGCATAGAATCTAGAAAACAGGAAAGTCCGAAGGGTGAGGTTTTGTAGTGTTCGACTGCCCTTGTTTGGTCATTGTATTGTATTAAAATAAAACACAATACCATGGGTGTCGTGCACGGTTGTCGATTGCATCAGCAAATTGCTCTCAAAATATTTACACAATCTTATACATTACATACATAATTTAAATTTATATCTAAACAGCAGTAATTTCGGACTTCCAGTAATTAAACTACATTTAAAGAAAACTCGCCAGTCAAATGCCAGCATAAAATGCAGTTCCGAATACAAACAGACAAGTACACGTGCTTACAGCGAGGTGGCTAACGTTGCCTGGCTTTGGCATGTACAAATGACTCATAACAAATAATTGTCTGGACGTCAGCGACTCAGCGGAATAGTTCAAGAGATTGTGTAAATTTCACTTGAGTGATTGACAGACCAAGCAATGAAATGAACACATAGGATGGACTTCGTCTGTGCGGCTCCGATGGGAGACCTGTGACCTCGTATTACGCACGCGGTTGTGGATTACTTTACTCTATATATAGTTATATATACTATTGCAATTAGGAAATAATAAATTTCTTCTTTCGCCCACCTATACGGGCCTACATGGAGAGGGTGGGTGGGTTGGAATGGCAATACGGATGCAGACCCAGTCGGAATTTTCTCGGTCAGCTGGTAGTATGAAAGTCTGTAGAACTATGATGAAAATTTACAGCTGGTCTCAAATTTCCGACCGGAGCATAATGACCAGGGTCAGGTGGGGCGGTCGCCCCCATGCCACACCCACGCTACGCCACTGGATTTTATGGGAATATAATTGTCAGAACATGGTCCAACTTTCTGATTTGTCGTTGACTATTTGCGACAATATGCGGCGATCTGTAGTGTTTTTCCAATGAACGCATTGTCGCCGCCGATTGTCTGCCATTGTCTGTAATGAAATGCTATCCGGGTAAATTCTCCAGATTATATGGGAACATAAAAGCGGATACCTGTGACAAAGTCAACTGTGTCACTGCAATAAAGCACCCCGCTTGTTTTTTTATTGAACAAAAGGTATTAACCCTTTAATCCTCAAATTTGTTAAAGAAACATTAAATTTTGTCATAGAAAATGTCCATTTGCAGCCCAAGAGAAGACTATTTTTGAAGATTTATCACTGAAATTACTGGCTCGGTTATCGAGCCAGCCATTCCAGTGGTAAATTTTCGGAGGTCATTTTTGGCTGATATGAGTGATAAAGGGTTAACAACATGGGCGGGTCCACGTGCATTGAAGAGTTAGATTTCCTAGGAACTCCAAAGCCATCTCCGTATACTGTGGCACATATCGTAGCTGCCATGCGTCAGTTTATCAGTGTGTGTGTGTGCGTGTGTGTGTGCGTGCGTGTGTGTGTGTGTGTGCGTGCGTGCGTGCGTGCGTGCGTGCGTGCGTGCGTGCGTGCGTGCGTGCGTGCGTGCGTGCGTGCGTGCGTGCGTGTGTGTGTGTGTGTCTGTGTGTGTGGTGGGGGGGGGGGTTGGGGGGGGGGGGTCTTGTGGCAAAATAAAAAAAAGATTTCCGGATTGCCGCTCGCCTGAAACTTTAGTTACCATCATACATGGATGGATCCGAGCTGTCACACAGGTTATGACGCCATGCTCAATAATGTAACAAGGAGGCTGACGTCACAATCATAATTCCGAATATTTGCTCTGTCATGAAGCTGGAAAAGTCAGTCACGCGCATGAATTGTATGTCTTTGATGGATTTATAATTTACGATAATAACTACGGATTGAGAACTGTAGTAGGTTTTTTAAGCCTGACGCCTGATTACAAATGGTGTAATTCCAAAAGCCTGAATAGGCTGGGCCTTGCTTGTACGCTCTTTTTATACCCTTTTTGGCGGCGGGATCACATAGTCCTGAGACGAATGACATCGACCGCCCACATAGCAACCCCTTCACAGAATGCAAGACCTCGAATTGCATCATCTGCAACGACATGGAGAAAACACTGTTCTTCAAAAGTCACCACACGGGCTTGTCCTATAGATGCAAGATCATAGGAAACTGCCGTCCACGTAATGTCATCTACCTGCTGAATTGCAAAATCTGCCACAAACAATATGTGGGAGAAACGCTCAGACCATTTAAAACCAGGAAACAGGAGCACCTCCGATCCATAACAATTTTCCACAGAAAAGAAAGTTATGATACGCCAGTCTCACACCATTTCAACAAGCGCAATCGCACAAGAGCGCATATGGGTTACCGCATTATACAGGTCCTCTCCTCCGACCCCTCAGACCCCCGAATCAACACCATGGAGGAGATCAAAAGAATCACACTGGATTCACCAACTCCACACCATGGAACCATCGGGTATCAACCTAGCAGGGCCAGAACTCATCGTTTCATGCGAGTCTCGGGCCCCAGCCCGACACCCGCATACGTAGTTATTCCCCTGGATTTACAATTTAATAAACATTCTGTTTAATATTTTGAACGTAATTCGAGTGCATAGGTGTTGTTTATGCCTTAGATTCGTGAGTCTTGTTACCGTACTGCATTCTAGGAACGAAAATAATCCAAATCGTTTCTATGAATTTAGTTCAAAAGTCGAATTATGACACACGTGCGTTCAACAATGCGCTCATAGTACATTGTCATGTAATGAATATACACGAAAACTGGGTACGTCATTAACTGAGTAAGTCCTCTTAAAGGGGAACACAAACGGTGTATGGTAAAAGGACGGCAAATTATGCTTTTGTATTGTCTAATTAAAATAAAGGCTACATTGCTTGCGTATATTGGAATACCTTGTCATCTTCTTTAACCAGTATGTTTACGGTGAATACACAAATACACTCTCACAACACAAGAACACGAAATAACCTGCACAGGCGAATATGCATTTTTTCACTTTTTAGTTATTATATACCAAATAGATGTAAAAGCATAATTCTTTCTCATATGTAAATGACGAATCTGTAATCATTACCAATTTGGAGCCATAGGAAAACTGAAGTGACGAAATGGTATGGTTGTGATAATTGTCTTTTTGACGAAGTGGCGAATCCATATTCGTCATTTCGTGAAATATGTATCTTGCCGAACTCAACCAACTTTTATCTCCACAATGTGACGAATAAGTTAGGGTTGCTTGATAATGACTGCGTATGTAGGCCATGAAGTCGAATAATAGACTCTGCAATAACTGGCGGGTTGACATACACAGGGACTGTGTGGTGGTAAGCTGACATGCTGGGGCTGGGTGCGTCTGGGTGTGTATGGGAACATAAATATTTTTGATCTAATATAGTGGGTTATCCCTAAGTCCAACATAGCTTTCTATGTTATGGAACAGTGATGTAGCCAATAATTTTCAGGCTGGGTGGGGGTTAGTTGGGGGTGGGGTGGTCATGATTGGGGTGATGGATCAAGAAAGCAATATGCCTATTGGGGCAGATTATAGTGTCGATTCCAAAGGTGGGTGTCCTGTTGGCCAGCGCACCCATTCCTCTAGCACCATAAGCATATATTAGCATTCTGCTTGATTGAAACTTTACATTTTGATGGTCTGTAAGACACTTTTCTTTCATCATCATCATCATCATCATCATCATCATCATCATCATCATCTCCTCCTCCTCCTACTCCTCCTCCTCCTCCTCTTCTGACGAAAATCTAGACAAACATTTGCACATACAGACAATGGATGGAGAAGACCTTGCGAATCAAATTAGCGATTTAGCCTGAAATGTTGCCATGAAGGGGACGACAAGATAGCATTAAACAAAAGCAGCACAAAAACGCCTTATAATAATAATTGTTGTAATAGTAAGCACCAGATTACTACTGCGTTTACAGCCATTTTATGACTGACTCAACGGATGCGGCTGAGAAAACCCAGAAGAAGCAGAAGCAGCACCAGGCTTAGCTTTCGCCTTGCCTTTGTGCTTTTTCTGCTTCTTAGAAGGTTGCATGGTCAGCGGCTTAGCTACAGCCCATAGTGTGTGCGCCTGACGGACTAGCTCTAGCTGCATGTTAACAACCAAACGATTCTGCGCAATGCTGGCCGTGTCCTCTAAGATGGCCCACGCCTGGCCACCGACGATCCTAGGGCCTGTCAGGGACGTCCCAAGAAGACGCTCCCTGACGGCCGTAGCTGGACGCATATGGTCAAGAACCATCTGCCTCCAGGACTTTGTTACATACGCATGCACCCTTGCCAATGCGTCCATAGACAGCACCAGGCCGTCATTGACGCACGAAAGCGCCACAGGTGGCACAGGGTGGCCTGCCCCCGCTTCAGTCCACACCGAGTGAAGAAGACGATAAGAATGGTTGACAGTACTCATAGCTGCCCTCACACCCTCATCACATAGGGACAGGACTTCATCATGGTGTCCCTGAGATTTGTCTACCAGTGCCGGGGCAGGGCCACCTGCTTCAGCACTCTCGACACCCAGTACCCATCGGTCATCCTTGGTGACCGACGGGACAACACCATACCTGTCGCAACTCAATAAACCTTAGATCCAGTCCAATAGACTGGATCCGGGATGCGGACAAGATCCCCGTCCTAATCGACGCCACCGATGGATGGGGTGCATCCTCCTCGGCCGTGGTCGGAACGACAGATGGGTCTACCCTGGATAGCCAAGGCAGAGCCTCAGACCAATCCATCTCCGAGGAGGACAGTCCCATGGACACGTCACCCGTTGACATGTTCACGGCCCTACCAGAAATGGCCTACCGGCTAGGAGCCATTACTGATATGCCAGGAACCCCGGTACCATACGGTTCTGCTGTCACCCCATGGAACAAACCAGTCCATGGAGTAGGCCCGCACGGACAAGCGTGCAGACCCGTAGCGGTCGTGGAACCGTGGCCAAACACCGGCGCCAATGGCACCCTATGTCTGACCGCCGGTCCAGGCGAGATAGGTGAGTACCACGCCTAGCCCGGCACACCCGTCACTGTATCGGTTGGCGGCAAACCAACCATCACGGGACCGGTGCCCGGTACCAGATTGGCCTCAACCACGGGCGGAGCCACTGCCCTGGCTTGCACCAAGCCAGACAGATGGAGGGCGGTTCCCTCCAGGACGGAATCGACCTCCATGCTCTCCACCCGCGGCATCACAGGCTGCAGCAACCTCTCCTCCTCGGCCTCCTCATCTTCAGATCCCGAAGAGTTGTCACCAGACGAGGAAACCATGGAGCCATCCTGGCGGACGGCTCCCATGCCTGACGGACCGGCCACCGCTACTGGACCACCCGGAGGTGGCCGCAGAGGGACAGAACCCGTCAGGCCAGAGCCCGATGGGACTGCCAGGGGGCCGTATGAGACGGCTCCCTCGGTGGCGAGTCCAGAACCCTGTACAAGGACAGAGTCCGAATCAAACATGGGGAAAGACTGCCCTACAACCTTTGGCAGCAGGGACGACACCAGCGTGGGCAGAACGCTACGCAAGAAGCCTTGCATAGCCGGACCAAACCACGCCGGCGGTGCCATCTTCGCCACCTCCAGTTGTAGACGTGGAGCGCCCCCAAGGGCCGGAACGGATGCGCCACTATTTACTTTCGAGCCGCCTGACCCCGCGTCAGACCCTGCCAAGTCCTTCTGGGCAAGGACCTTCAGCATCATGTCGACCGACCACACTGCGCACACATTACACCTATTGTCAATGTTACACTTCGTACACCGAAAACAGACATGGTTCTTGAACAGAACCAGAACGAATTTGTGGCACTCGTCACATGATGGCGGGGCTGGCTTGGCCTATAAATAAGCACAAACCTACAATAAGCAAGCGGAACGAAACAGAGATGGAAGGCAGACAATTAATTTTCAAATATTTGACCATAAATTAACTGTAAACCCTCCCGCACCCCACCCCGCAACGTTACAGCAAAGATCGCATTGATTATGACGACAAGAACGAAGCGGGCAATAATACACCCATACACTGATCCTCAAGGATGTATAACAACGGAACCAGGAATCATATCGCATAGCATTCGGGGTATATTTACTAATAAATATAAATTATATTCCTAACGAAGGCCAAAACGATATGTGAAGAAACAACAAAATGTAAACAAACTGCTGTAGCACACGGTAAAACAGCAGACCACACATCTAAATCAAGAATTTTGAAACCACTGATCATTGCAAACAGATCGTGATAACACGCAAGACTAGAAATTCCAAAGTTTTCTGGTACTAATTAAAGTACACAGCACCTAGAACCAGATGCGCGAATTAATGAAACATTTTCTTCACATAAACATCCGAGAAACACGGGTGTGACGTCACCCGCTCGGGTCTTAAGGAGAACGACGTCAGCCGATATTCGTGTTATAAATCACCGTCAACCAACACCTATTTTCATATCTGCCGATCGCCTGTTGGAGTTTAAAGAAGGCGATCATCTGGCATGTTTCGTTGTTAACACACGTCCTAGATTCTTTGGGGTTTGAAATTGGAACATGGGACACAGACGAAATTTCAAAGACCTAAGTCTTTTAACTATGGATAACATGGAAATATAGACCTGGTTTTCATCGGCAACATCCATGGTAATCCAAATAGCCTTTAGAGAGCGCACAAGCTATCACAATTTAACACAGAAAAAAGAACAATCTCAAGACTTCCAACTGCAAAAAAGCATGTGTCTCTTGTTGCTATGCAAACAAGAATGAGCTTCATGGCAAACGGGTACTCGGCAGTTGGGAGCCGAGTACCCAGTTCTAGGAGTCGGTAAAGCTTTCTAAGTCTATAGTCCTAGGGCCCAGCTATCAGGGCTAGCTGTATCAGAAGTAATAGAATGGTGAGTATTGATCGAAGGAGAATCCCTCTATTGGGACCTCTGTTGAATATCAGTAAAACTAATTTGATAGAAACAAGATCCCTATGATGACAAAGTGATATCTAGATTGAAACACCCATTATCAGTAGACGAGTGATCCTGGCTGATCCAATCCCTGCTCATTCTTTAAGATTTGCTATTAATCACATGAAATCCATTCTTTGATCTAATGCCACTTATATCAATCCTCAAAGCAGGGATGGGGTTAATTCCACTTTATCCATTCCAATTCCAATTCCACCTCAATTCATTTTATCAATTCCAATTCCAATTTCGTTTCCACATCAATTCATTTTATCAATTCCAATTCACGCAGAAAAGGTCAATTCCAATTCCAATTCCATTTGATCAATTCCAAGTCCAATTCTATACCAATATTTACTCGAGATCAACATTGTTATATTTTAACCATTTAATGCCCAAGATTGGCCAAGAAAAACTAGATTGATCATTAGCAAATGTCCATTTGCAGGATAAAAGAGGACTATTTTTAAAATTTAACAATGCAATGACTGGCTCAGTTATGGAATAAGTCATTCCATTGGTAAATTTTCAAAAATAGTCTCTGCATACATATGATCATTCCTCAAGGCAAGTTCAAAAGACATTTTTGACTGACTTCTCCGTTAATATTTAAAACAATTAGAATAAAAATTGTTGTTGGCAATAGGTAGTTATAGCTATCAGTCAAATTATTGTCCAAAAGGTCAACATTCAGCAGATCTTATTTTTAGTTTATTTGACTTAATTAAAGCTTAATGCCAAGTTTTTTTTCTGATGAATATGACTAAAGGTTAATGCCATGTCGAACTATTGTAGATACATGTAAACCTCACTATTTAAATGTTTGCATTAAAAACCATTAGAATACTATGTATATAGTACAATACTTAGTGAGACTACTGAGCACATGTATGTAGAGTTTGAATAACACGTGTGTGTGTTTTAAAATCTGAGCCACTTCACAGAGGGGGTTGTTCAACGATTCCTTTGTTATGTAGGAGGGTATAATTACAGGGCAATTATCTTGTAATGTACTCCTTTCTTCACCCATTTCATTCCATGCAGATGATAGTTATTACTTTGCTGAACACTATTGCTAACATCTTGATGAATAATTTTAACACAGTTTGGTTATCTTGGTTCTAGCTTATATATTTGAAATCACTTTAACTAATTTGTATGATTTTAACAATGGCATGATTTCATAGAGATGAAAACCTGTTTCCAGGGAATGCAGAATGAAATAAGTTCGAAGATCAGCAGCTTTGATTGAATAAAGGAGGTACACAGCTCATGTGGGATAAAAGGTGTAATTGGTCACTGGTCAGGGAGAATTGAGTTAATTCAATAATGTATTAATGTTCATAGCATTTATCAGATCCTTATATTGTCAATTCAGAGAGCGAGAGATTATTTTTGAAAATTTACCACTGGAATTACTGGCTCAGTTATCCAGCTAGCCACTCCGGTGGTAAATTTACAAAAATAGTCTTCCATTCGCCTGCCAATTCACATTTGTCAAACTCATTGCAGAAGGTGTTTTGGCCGTCTTAGGTGTTAAAGGGTTTACGGCTAACTTGCTCATCACTGAATTATCAGTATCTCAAACTCTAGTCTTCAAACCAAACATATAGCTAAGTTGTTAAAATTAATTTTAGTAGAAACTGTGCAGCCATAGGAGACAAAAATATTTAATCAAATTAATTTAAAAATATTCAATAAAGCATCTAATAGCAGCTGGCATAATAAATATCATCACCCTGCAGATAGAATGGAATGTGGCTGATATCATATAGATCATTTAGGATGAAATGCATTAAGGGAATATAAAGAGCAGTGTATAATTTACAGATATGACATGTACATTGTATTGCCAACACTGTTCAGTAAATCTATCACACATTATGACTGGAATTGATTGGAATTGAATTGGAATTTATCAATTCCGGTCAATTCAAATTATCAATTCCATATCCAAT
The DNA here is from genome assembly GCA_034401795.1 of Chaetoderma sp. LZ-2023a. Taxonomy (NCBI): domain Eukaryota; kingdom Metazoa; phylum Mollusca; class Caudofoveata; order Chaetodermatida; family Chaetodermatidae; genus Chaetoderma; species Chaetoderma sp. LZ-2023a. The sequence continues at coordinate 112,129,756 of CM067359.1, forward strand.
TCCAATTCCGGTGTCTTAAAATTTATCAATTCCAATTCCGGAGTCCTCAGATTTATCAATTCCAATTCCAATTCCGGAATTGAATTGGAATTGACTGATCAATTCCTATTCCAATCGGAATTGACCCCAACCCTACCTCAAAGAAGATCACAGACGACTAAATTTACTTCAGAATCATAAATGCCCTTAGTTAACTGGAGATTAGATCTGGGTACATCCCCTATCCAAGTTGAAAATGATCACTACTCGATCTGTTCAATGTAGACCACTATCAACTATTGAATCATTTGGAACCTAGGACGGACATGGACCATTGGATAATCCCATGACTTTATAACATGATTTTGTCTATTAAAATTTAGAATTAATGGTTCTTGGTTCAGAATTTAGATTTGAAATATCAACCTGACTGTCATGTTAATAACTATAATAACTAGAATGCACTCAAGGATGATGCTGACTCACGCCTTTGCGTCTTGACAATGCACTTAGTGACCCCACCATCACCTTGATTTTCTACCTTTTGACTCCAAACTAAAGCATTTTCTAGCCACTCATAATATCAATGTATGCATAAATTGTTGATTCTACCTACTTGCGTTCCAGATTTATTTCTAAAAATGTGTATTCTGGGATGTAGTAAGTGACCCAGTGATCCCGATTTTTTACCGTTTGATCCCAAACTAAAACATTTTCTATGCACTCATAATGCCAATATATGTGCCACATTTGGTGATTCTACCTACTTGCATTCCAAATTTATGGCTGACAAGAGCTCCGCAAACGGCGCATAATACCCCGCTATGATGACAAATCAATGAATGACATCTATCAGAAAATAGAGATTTCTTCCTCAGACCCAGACCAGTAATCCTATGAAGTTTCAAAGTGATCCGTTAAACGGTCCAGGAGTTATCATCCACAAACAAAGTTTCAAGATGGCCGCCGGTGGCCATCTTGGATTTAGGTTCATCTTCGATTCTGATAGATTTCTTCCCCAGACGTAGTCCAACCGCTCTATGAAGTTTCGAAACTATCGGACAAATGACAACATAGTTATCATCTGGAAACCACTCTTCCGCCCGCCCACCCACGCAATTACATAATTGGCACACAAAATTGGCAGGGTATAAAATTGTGTATTTCGGGATGCACTAAGTGAGCCTATGACCTTAATTTTGAACATGTTGACCCCCAAACTAAGGAATTTTCTAGCCACTCATAATAGCAATGTATTTACCAAATTTGGTAATTCTACCTTATAGGATTCCTGAGATATGCCTCTGATAAACACACGCACGCACGCACGCACGCACGCACGCACGCACGCGCGCGCGCACGCACGCACGCACGCACGCACAATACTAACACCAGCCTAAAATCTAAATATAACAAGGAAACGTTGTTTAACTCAGAGGACCCCCGCAATCACTAGAAATACCGTTCTCTCAGTAGTAGGTAACTTTTTTCATAGCCGTAATATTATTAAATATAAAAAATAAAAAGCAAAAAATAAAAATAAAAGAAATAAAGGAAATCAAGGAAATTGACCAAAAAGGTTTTTTGCATTAAGATGTCCATTTTCACACAAAATCCAGGACCTACAACATGTATAAAGGTGAATCCTCTAAAAGGCACATCTAGACATCATAATGAAGCTACACTTACCTGCTAAGTTTCATTAAATTATTTTAAGCGATTCCGGATGATATACCGTTTACGACAATATTGACAAAAATCATGAGCCTTTGCATTAAAAATCCCATTTCACCAAAAATATTGGACCTATAAAGGTGACTTCTTCAAAAGGCACATTTGTGTATCATAACTGAGGCGTACACCAAGTTTCATTAAAATATCTGAAGCGGTTCTATATGATATCCTGTTTATGAGGAAATTGTAAAAAAATCATATTTTTGCATTAAATAACAAGCCCATTTTCACCCAAAATATTGAATCTATAAAGGTGAATCCTTCAAAAGCCAGATCTAGCCATCATAAAGAAGCCACCTGCCAAGTTTCATTAAATTATTTAGGCCATTCTGTATGATATGGTGTTTACGAGGAAATCGACAAAAATCGAGTTTTTTGCAATAAAAAGCCCAGTCACCCAAAATATTGGACCTATAAAGGTGAATTCTTCAAAATGCACATCTGTGTAATACACTGTGTATCATAACTGAGGCATACACTGAGTTTCATTAAAATATCTGAAGCGGTTCTGTATGATATGCTGTTTACGAGATATTGTGGACGGACAGGCGGACGGACAGACACGGTGATTACTTTAGGCCTTCCGCACCGGGGCCCTAATAAACCAATACTATACGACCTGAATGCAGTAACATTGCACTGATGTCTTTGATGGAGTCAGATAATTTTGTGTGGCTTGAATACTGTACATGAATATGAATCTGAAGAGGAGGCATCTAAACGAACGCACGTTATGCAAAATGACACTATCTAAGATATAATGCTAGACACAAATGGCGTTGGAAATTTGTGACTATAACTGGCCAAGAGCTGCCAGGAGCCGATGGTATTGATGATGTCGAATTGAGTTCCATATCCGAGGCCAACTTACATGCATAATAGTTTCGAGCCACTACTAAATACTATGGATGGACTGGACACTTGGATTAAAATGGTCTCTGCGAAAAATTTCTGAAAGGGAAGAGTTTTTTGAAAATTTACTGCTAGATTGACTGTCTCAATAACCTGCCCAGAAAATTCAGTTATAATATATTCAAAAATAATCTTCCACTGGCCTGCAAACATGGCAAATGGACATCACTCTATGGCACGCCAGTGCGTAAGCCAATAAGTCATTTAACAGTCAAATTTTATCAAGAAAAGTTTGATTTTCTCATATAAAATATCCAATTACACTTTGCAAAGCAAGAACACATATTTTTTAAATTCTTCGCTGAAATGGCTGGCTTGGTTATGAAAGCAGGTACATTTTCAGAAATGTTCTCCTGGCATGAAAAAGACGATTTCTCAATGCTTTAGGCAGCTTTTCACCATTAAAAGGTTAACACTAGAATCGAGGTAGCCGCGCGTTCAAGATTTTTTTCAAATTCTCCAGATTTCCACCGGTCTTTCCAGATCACACCCAACCTTGTGGAATTCTAGTGTATGATCAAACCCTTTGCTGTGTTAAAATTTCAGCCAAATCAGACAGTAGTTTCCGAGATACATGTATCCACAGATCCATAATTTCATCAGATCTAGATCCGGGTCCTTTTTGCTAAAAATGTCAGTTTTTCAAACATCTTGGCATCCCTGTTATAAGTTACTAGACATCTACTCAACCAGCAGAATTATCTCCATCCAGCAATGTCAGCACTACATTTAGAATAAGGAACTGGCTAAAATATGTTGGTGTATTGCCAGGTACCGATACTGGTAATACAATACTGGTAATATGCAGTGTCCAGAACTTTTCGGCTGAGTGAAGACTACCTGAGACAGGATCGAATTCTGGGTGGTCAATGATACAGGAGCACCTCAGGTTCAAATCTGCACACTTGGCAAGTCTGATCAATTTCTTGACAACTGATCTAGGTTCTTTGGATGTCTTCATCATCTGGCAGTAATACCATACATACACCTAAAATAATAGAAACAAGAACGACAATCAGCGATTGCTAAAGTATGCCCCCCACCCACCCCCCTCCTTCTGTCAAGCACACCCTCCCACCCAAGATTAGTCACCGCGACATTGACCCTTGACACCCAATTCGATAGAGTTCTTCGAAACACCAAGGACAAACTCCCACCAAAGATTACTAATGATCCCTTCAATCAAACTCGAGTCATCATCCGGAAAGCAATATTACACCATTAATTAGGTTACAGTGACCGTAACCTTTGATCGTTTGGCGCAAAATTCGATAGGGTTCTTCAGACCACCAAAGGCAAGCTCCGACACCAGATTGGTAACGATCCCTTCAATAGAACTCGCGTTATCATCCGGAAACGCAATATTACATAATTAATTAGGCCATAGTGACCTTGGCCTTTGACGCCAAAATCGACATGATGTTTAAAGATATTTCTAAAGATCAGTCAAAATCCAAGATGCCACCAGCCAAATTGGCCGATCGGGTTGGTTTGAACATACTTGAATCTCTATGCTCTAAGGATGCTTCCTGCCAAATATACTTGAAATCAGTCCAATGGTTCTTGAGAAGTCGTTTAAATGAAAAGTTGATGGACACCCACCCCAATCAAAGATCTGAACAGAAGTTCTAGAGTCTACCACTACTTCCAGGAAAATTTAGTTGAAATCTGTCAAGAAGCTAAGGAGATGCATTTTGACACTTTTCGGTAAATTCTTTACAAAATCTAAGATTTTCACCCAAAAAATTGACGAATCAAAAATCTGAATAGAATAGAACATCTAGAACCTATCTCTATAGCATCCTTCAAACCAAATTTGGCTGAAATCCGTCATGAGTCTAAGGAGACGAATTTTGACACTTACCGGTAAATTTTTATAAAATCTAAGAGTTTTGACCCCAAAATTGAAAAATAAAAAATCTGAATAGCTGTTCTAGAGCCTCCCTCGATAGGATTCTTCTAGCCAAATTTGACTAAAATCTGCCAAGCGGTTTAGGAGGAGATACATTTTAAAGCAAAAGTTGATGGACGGCCAGGTGAGCTAATACACAACGTTGGTATAAGCTGATGCTGTCTAAGAGAGACAGATTTCAGTAACATAAATGTAAACAGTCAAACAGTACTCTCATTAGGCTTTGAGTTACATGTATTATATCCTAGCTAATTCTAATGAATATTACTTAGGAACACAATGAATGTAAGTTAATATACATGTGTATTGTAAGACGAGGGGCTTAATTTGTACAGGTCTGGAATATCAGTATTTGAGTACCAAATATTGAAAATTGGCTTCCAACTACAAATTTTGTCTGGGCAGTCAACATTGCATATATGGTCACTCAGCCTTTCAAACAGGTGAACTAATGATTATTGTCAAAATGTTAGTTTGCCAGCCCTAAGTGTTGACCAAAGTACAATATTCTCAATCGCAAAATAGTATTTAAATTATAATTAACACTTAAATTTGTTCAATAAAATTTCAATTTTTTCATTCAAAATGTTCATTACCAAAATGTCCAATTGTCAGAGATTATTTTTGGAAATTTACGACTGGAATGACTGGCTTGGTGATTGAGCCAGTCAGTCATTCCAGTGGTAAATTTTCAAAAATATTCTCTTGGTCTACAAATGGACATTTCTCAAGACCGCTGTGCAGAGACCATTTTTGGCCAACATGAGGGTTAAAAGGGTTTAAGGTTAATATATATCTTTCTTTATATCTAATAGATATACATGTAGAATAGGAAGTTTTCAAAATAATAGCTTTTAACATTTTTGTTTAACCTTTTATTGACCAAGACAGGCAAATTGGCATCTGCAGGGGTGTTGAGGAATGTCCATTTGTGGCTTTTCCAGCCAAAAGAAGATTATTTTTTAAAGTAAACGCTGGAATGACCGGCTTGATATATAAAACGAGCTAGTCATTTCATTGGGTAAATTTTCAAAAATTATCTTTGCCATATAAAATTGCCCTATAAATGGGCACTGACTAAGAATGAATCTAAGTTTTCTTTACAAATCTTGACCATTAAAATGGTTAATGATCAAGTCGACCAATAGCTTCAATACAGTGGTTTTAAAATGTCGATTTGCAGACCAAGAGAGGCATATCTTTGAAAATTTACCACTAGAATAACTTGCTACATGTAGGTAACTGAGTCAGTTAAATTAACCAAAAATTATCTTGCTTTACAAATGGATATTTTATATGAATATTTTAAGCTTTGTACTGACAAAGCTTTAACATCTTATCATATCATTATCCCATTTCATTTTTCATATAATTCATTGGCTAGAGCAATATATAGACGTTAGGCCTATAATAATATATTGAATAATATGAAACTATTTGGACTGGAAGCTGTAGCTGCCTGCTAAGTTAGGAACATCTTCCCAGGGTCTGCGATACACATTAGCCACTTACCTACTGTTCACACATTGCATATCCTCTCCACAAGATCCATCCACATACCAACTTTCATGATCGTACATATACAAGTCTTAAAACTATGGCCCGGACAAACTTCTAGATTGTAATTATGTTCAGTGAACCATGAAAAATAGGTCAAAAGTAGGACAGCATTAGGTCATGCTGACCTACTTTTCACATAATGCACATCTTCTCCATAAGATCCATACTCATACCAAGTTTCATGCTTGAAAAATTGTAAATATAATAAAAATCTTGAAACTATGGCCCAGACTTTACAGAGAAGTCGAGAGCTTAATATTAGGAATTATATACCCTATCCTGTGCTCAATTCATTATTCTTTAAAACGCGATTTTAATGAAACTCTATGTTTACTTCTGTTACTTAGAGCAAGTCACAAACGGGAATTATATCTCAATAAAAACAGTCCAAAGAAATTATTATATTTAAAAATCAAAAAAAGAAGTTGACAGATTTTCACAAACACTAACACTGTTAACATTCTGGCTAAACTCGTGAATTTTGAAACGTCGTCAAATTCACGATCTGACGTCATCACGCGAATTGTCATCCAGTTGTATTCAGATTATGTCACACGTATTTTACAATTGCAAGCGGGCACATGCTCCGATTTAATGAATAACACAAACTGGATTTCGATTTCGATAAAAACCGTCAAAATCTAAAATTTTTAACATTTTTTGAAATTTAAAACCGATTTGACAAATTTTCACAAACTCTATCTATATTAAAATCGAGTTTAAAATTGACTATTTGTGACCTACTAAAACTTATGATGTGACATCGTCCTGTGATGTTTTTAATCACGTGGTTTCACATTACGCCCACGTGTTTTGCGATCAGGAGAAAATGGCGTCTAATAAAGTAGCGAAGCGTAAAACAAGTTCTTGTTTAGCCGAGACGGGCGTTTCCCGGACATCTCATTATACTAAAATCAACTACGCGGACATCTGTGCAAATGATATTGGACATGTTATCGTTAAACCATACCAATTCAAGTCGTGCGCGACTGAAAGAGACGAAGATGATAGCTGATAGTGATATGTCATATGTAAGAAGATTGACACCTATTTTAGCGCTCGCCTGGAACATATTTTATTTAATATTGGTAAGTTATTCTTTGCGATCTATCGCAAATACTACATTTATATATGACTATTTAGATAAGAAAAATGCAATCCCCTAAAAAATAACTAATTTTGGCCCTGAAATATTCGTCTTTAATTTCACGTTTGCTTATATTCTTAACGACGCGGGTTTGTTAAAAAGACGGATCGTGTATTTTTGTGATGATTTAGATGTGGCTAGTGTTAGCGTGAGAAAACACCAAAATGGCCAAGGAAACTCATTTCAAGACTAACGCTCATGCAGGTGGTTTGTTATTATTTTTGGGAAGTATTTTCACATAAACAAATGAGTCAGAAAAGAAATTGGGGTGTACACAACGATCTCAGTCCATAATGACCGCGATCTAAAATGACCGCGGTAGGGACGAAAATGACCGCTATAGTATTCCTATGGTATTCCTAATAAGCCTAACAATAACTACTATCCGCTACGAATATTCTATATGCGTATATAATTTACAATATATATTATGTTTCCTACTACGAGTTCCTATCTAATTTAACTTATATAAAAATTTTGAGTTTTTTTTTTCAGGTACCGTCGCGTAGACTGTGGCTAAAGAAGGGAACGAAAATTCCGGAAGTAGCAATTTAAAAAGTGAACACTGTACGTCTGCTAGATAATGCTAGAGTGCTCAAAGATATTTAGAAGAAGTTTAGTGCTACAAAAAACTGTATTGAAACTGTTTTGTAAATATCTAACTTATGCAGAACGGCTTAACATTAAAACGCATATTTCGAATTTAAATATGCATATTGACATGCGAAATGCTTGAAAATAAAATTAAGTAAGAAGTGAGATTTCATTATGTATAAATTAATAATACTTTTGGTTGTGAATTTGATTTCCTTCTTTTCATCATATTTAGCTGCGCAATTGAAGCCTCTAAAAGTATAAGATTTTAACAATTTATATTTGCGTATGATACGCTGAATTTTGAAATTATCAATTAGCAAATAAATAAAATTGAAAAATTTCGCGCAAATTTGATTATTTTTACTACAAATGAGTTTCTCAAGAGGTACGGAAATCTGTGAAACAAGAATGTCTAATACGCAAAGAAATTTGTGAAAAATTTGAGAAAATTTTGAGTCTGTAAGGGTCAAAAGTGTATTACAGACTGATCTGCTACCTGAATCTGATACACGCAAAGAAATTTGTGAAAATTTTGAGATAATTTTGAGTCTAGTAAGTTTGAGTCTGTAAGGGTCAAAAGTTTATTACAGACTGATCTGCTACTTGAATCTGATAGACGACGCGCAAATACATGTGCATTCTGATTCGTTGCAATCGTTACTGATAGTTCATTGGACAGAGGAATCATCATTGTGTTTTATTATATGTCTAGTCTTAGATGTGTATTCAGGCGGACATAGGCTACCATTTTAATGGTTTCCTGCAATTAGCGTACATGTTATGCAAGCAGGGGGACTGGGTGGGCGAGATAACAATGCATACACTCCTACAAATCCCGCAGTGATTTTAACGCCAAAATTGCTAATGTTATACAATATTTTCATACAAATAAATCCCTAAACCAATTAATGCTGACAGCAACTACTTTCAGCGTGAGATTGGATCTAACTTTTATGCATAAGTATGCAGTACTTTCGCGAAGGATTGAAATACACAATGCTGAATATTTTGAAACATATTTCACTGGAACATATTGCTGTCAGTCTCCCAGTCCTAGTCAAATTTTGTTCAAAATATTCGCCACATATTACCTGTTAAATAAATGGTTGTTTTTTATCCTAAATTTTGACACGTGAAAACACGTTACACCTACACCATATATTTCTTATGCATGAGTTTATTGAAATAATATTGCCCATATATATAAAGACAGATACAAATTTGAAATCTATTTCGCTGGAACCTACTGCTGTCCCGGCTGCCGATGACAGTCAGATTAGTTTTAAAATAATCAACAATATTTAATACATCAATATGAATCATAAATAAGATTACATTTCTGATCATCGAAAATATGTTACACGGCTCGTTGCGGCGTCATACAGCAAGAACACTATATAGCAAGACAGATATAGGCCTACTGGAAAACCATTGAACATTTTGAATCCTATTTCGCTGACCCCGATAGCTGTTGGAACCGGCCCGCCGCCCATACTCAGCACATGTTGGGATCGATTTATATCATTTTAATCCGGAATTCCAATTTCGTGGTAGCTATCCAGCTATCCTATTGACTATTTTGAAAATAATTTCACTGGTTACTGTTGCTGCCTTTGACAGCAACCGTTCCATGTCAAATTAGTTTCAAAAGACTCAACAGAATATTTATTATATTGTTTATTAGATTCGTGAAACTGACAGAATATTCCAGCTTTATGACGGAATATTTATATCAATTATGATTGTGACGTCAACCAATATGATGTTAGCCCATGTGACGTAATTGATTACGTCGTTAATACGTGATTGATATATCAGATTCACCCCTTACTATTCATAAGTTTCTTAAAATGACAGCGCGTTATACAGCATACATAGTTTGTTGTTTCTGATCAGTGAAAATACATTACCGGTACACGCTTTGTTGCAGCATCGATTCATCCAGCACAGGATGAATCCACTTTTACCACAGGATGAATCCACTTTTACCAATGCCCCGCCCATCTTTAGCTCAGGGCCACCCATACTTTGTGCGTGTTCGGATCGATTTATACAATTTTAATTTTAATCCAGAATTCCAATTTCATGGTAGCTATCCAGCTATCCTATTGACTATTTTGAAAATAATTTCACTGGTTACTGTTACTGCCACACACACACACACACACATACACACACACGCACGCACGCACGCACGCACGCACGCACTCACTCACTCACGCACGCACGCACGCACGCACGCACGCACGCACGCACGCACGCACGCACGCACGCACGCACGCACGCACGCACGCACGCACGCACGCACGCACGCACGCACGCACGCACGCACGCACGCACGCACGCACGCACGCACGCACGCACGCACGCACGCACGCACGCACGCACGCACGCACGCACGCACGCACGCACGCACGCACGCACGCACGCACGCACGCACGCACGCACGCACGCACGCACGCACGCACGCACGCACGCACACCACCACCACCACCACCACCACCACCAATTTGACGACGTTTCAAAATTCACGAGTTTAGCCAGAATGTTAACAGTGTTAGTGTTTGTGAAAATCTGTCAACTTCTTTTTTTGATTTTTAAATATAATAATTTTTTTGGACTGTTTTTATTGAGATATAATTCCCGTTTGTGACTTGCTCTAAGTAACAGAAGTAAACATAGAGTTTCATTAAAATCGCGTTTTAAAGAATAATGAATTGAGCACAGGATAGGGTATATAATTCCTAATATTAAGCTCTCGACTTCTCTGTAAAGTGTACGAATTCACGGGAATCTTAGCGGCTTGCTCACAGATATGGCATAACGCTCTCATTTCACGCCCGCTTTGCTCATGGAGATGCAGATCGATTCTGATTTTCCATAATGAATAAGTAGAAAATCAACAAACTGTGCCAATGTCCAATGACAAGACTAACCCACAAACCTATATGTATATCAAATAATCTCCAATAGATTACAAAGCATACATGTACTTCAAACAATACTCGAGCAGATGTCTCAAACGCTCAGGCGAGATTTGTACTCAGCACGCCGGCGTTGGAAATACATGATAAATAGGTAATCTAGGGTGTTGCTTTATTGTCCACTGACTATAGTGGTTTCCTCATAATCGGTGCCATGAGACACGCCGCATCATTTATCTAAGGCCGAGTTCTCACTAGAGACTTAATCAGAAATAATGTCATACTAAAGTATGGTATTATTCCTAATTAACTCTCTAAGTGAGAATACGGTCTAAGACATGTTGGAGATAATGACATGCCTCAGACGTCTGGAATCTATCTCGTACGGATTCTCTCTTATTCACCTTGACCCATGTGTTAGGTATGATCTCTATATGTTCTTACAACCCTTTGTGTCCCAAGTTAACCATTTAATGGCCTGGAAAAACGGTCTCTGTAATGCTCTTGAGCCATTTCCAGTTGCAGAACAAGTGATAACCATTTTTGTCTCGCCTGTGAAGCAGAAGCGAGGCAGGCATTCTGGTGGCGGCGTAGTCCTCGGTGGCGTCCGTAACTTTGGCTAAGGTGTTTTACCCTTTTGTAAAAATTGCTTTTTCTGAAACATGGTTCATCGGATCTAAAAAACTTTCACAGATTCATTCTATACCATTATTAAATCTACCCTGTATCACAATGGACTTGTTTTTCACAATTTTCCAGACATTGATTATTTTGGGTTTGAGTTGCATCCATGTTATACGTATTATGTGGGGGTGGGGGTGGGGTGGGGGTGGGGTGGGGGTGGGTTTGGGGGTGGCGGTGGGGTGTGGGGGGTGGTGTAGGGGATAAGGCTTGTTTAAAATGGCTATTTCTAAAAATGGTTTACTAGATCTCAATAAAACTTCACGGATTCTTTATATGCCGTCATTAGAACTACCTTGCAAGTAGAGGAGAGGCGATATGGGCCGGATTTTCACACCTTTTACTTTTGTTCTTTTCCTTTGTTCTCTCCTTTGTTATTTTGACACCTTTTTTCCTTTGATGTCTATCGCCTTTTGTGTCGGTTTCCTTTGGCGAGGCCTCAGATCTCCACTGTTCTGATTGGATGTTAGATGTAGATGATGTCCATAACCATCCCCACCCTCGTTAAATCACGTGCCTCCTGTCATCCAATGAGGTGAGCTTAAGTGTAATTAGAGTAATGATTGACTAGTGACTAGGGTTAATGCATAGCGTAAGCATGATTGACAGGTTACATGTCTGGGCTCATCTTTTCCTGGGAACTCATTCAATCATGATGCCACCCCCCCCTCTTTAAATCACGTGCCCCCTGGCATCCAATGAGGTGACCTTAGGGGTAAATAGCATAATGACATATTTCTGCTCCTAGTCGGGGAATGAGCTCCTGAAATATTGTTACGAGCTAGCACTATGGCATTTGATATGATCGCTCTACCAACATTCAAAACCCTATTTTTCAGAGATGTTTAAAACTTTTACCTGCTAAAACATCTTCAGCCACATCTAAACTGGCTGACAATACCTGCTTACCCAAGCTTTTTCCCATGCTTTTGTCTAATGGCATGGCTGAACAGTGATCCTATAATATTTCCTAACCTGTGACCCCTTTGACTTCTAGTGCCAATGAATACGGGTAAAGAACCACCAGTTTGATTAGTGTAATAAGCTCTCAAGGTAGCTGAATCTGGTTTAGATTTATACTTCATTTCTTTAAAGTCAAAAACGTAAAAATATCTAGATATAACTAGCAATTACATGCCAATTCTTAGGGCTTAGTTTTAAAATGTAAACAAAGCATGCTCGGTGATGTGCCATCTTCAAATGGTATGTTCTCTCCAGTCCTATCGCTTATGCAGTCCTATCGCTTAAAACCACTACTATCGTGTCAATATAATTCTTAGATATGACTCTATGTTGAATGTCAGGAAATGTCCACTGACAAATATCTTTGCCACCATGGTTGCTAGATAATGGCATAACTCTTAACAACAGAGCTGTTGCATCTCCGACTACATCATGGCTCACAATACTGCAATATACGTAAGCTGTAGTTAATGCAATCTCATTGGGCCATTAATGGAAAATTATCAGAACCATTTATAAGCACCTCATTAGCCGAGCACAAACTTTGTTGGGTAAAATATTGGTCCATAATCTCAAGTGTTCTGGTGTTGCCTGACAGAGGTCTATAAGCAAATAGCCATAAGCCCTGTTAGTGGCATCAATATATGAATTCTGTAATTTTGAGCTGCGTCTAGGATACATTTGAAAGGCCAATGCCATTATACTGGAGACGTCTCCAGGATTTTTAAATAGGATTATGTAATGCCAACTTAAAGAAATATTTCTTTGATGCTTATTTTTTTAGAAAATATTCTGAATCAAATGAATTATCTTTGAATTCTCATGATGTCCTCGTCGCGTTAACAATGCTGTACCATGCTATCTACGTCCTACATTAGATCATCAAGGATAATTAGATTGGCCATGCTGGAATCTATTTCTAAATCTTGAACTCCTGAATATAATTCTACATCGATCTCAAATCTTTCATAAGCTGGTTGATCTGAGCCATAGCATAATATAATATGTTCAGGAGATTTATCGAATAGCTGAGCTCTGAATCTAATTATCTCGCTTAACAGGGTGGATTTTCCAGCTTGAGATGGTCTGCTAAGTAAGATATTAGCAAGATATTAGCAGGCTTTTTAAATTGAGTATACATTTTGTTTTTGCTTATTACTAATCTAGAGGAATACAGGTGGTATATCAAGCTATAGAGTGTCCAAAACGCTTATAATATTATAGAAATCATGGAAGCTTATGTTTGTATGTGTATAACTGAGATCATCGAGCTTTGTGCTGGTAATAAGTATACAATTGCGAGCTTGGTGTATAGAGTTATTGAGTTTACTCTAGATTCATGTTTGAATTTAGACAGAATATTGGTTATATTTAAAATTTGCGAAACTCTATTAGAAGCATATAAAATCGACTTATACCATTAGGCTTGGGCTTTGATCATAAGATCTTTGAGAATAGTTAGATGCATTTGAAAGTAAAAGATAATGTAACGTCTGAAGATAATACTAACATCCATTCAGTTTGCTTAAAGCGACATATTCGCAGCAAAAACAAAATGCCTGAAAAAATAAAATTGTTTAAATTGGATACTTTAGAGGTTTAAGCACCATGTAGCCAAGATATGTAACATAATGAAATCATCATATGTTAAGATTTATTTTGTTATATTACATATACAGGCTGTACGATGGTTAAACCTCTAGCATAGGGATCCGCAATGATTATTTTGATGATACACAGCTTTGCAATAATTAGCACAACTGTGTAGGATGACCTTGATCAGCCTAGGGACGAAGTTTCGATTTTAAGAACATTAATAACAATAAGAAAAGTATTTAAAACATAAGCAAAATTCACATCACCGCACACATGAATCGGTTAAAACACTGCACATATGACAGAAATGACTACAACTCTCTGGGGGAAAAGCCCCCCCCCCCAGCGAGTCTGGGTGCTGTGATCCATATGGGCCCGTCGTTGTGCATCCGCTCGAGGTGCTGAGATGTTTCCTAGTGCTATTTCGAGGCTGGTGACTGAAGATGTGGCGGACAGGTTGGTGAATGACGTGCTGAAACTGACTGAGTGTAGTGTCGATGGCATGCAGAAGGTGGTCACTGCACTGATGCTCGGAGTGCGAACAATCTCTCTGAAAGTGGATGCTGTCATCATGGTGCTGGTTGTGGTGGCGCTCTTGGTATGTACGGAACAAGTGCTGGAGGTGGTGACAGTGCATGAATGTTCTGTTGGCAGACTGGTGATGATCTTCCTCTTCTTCATGGCCTAGTGAGTTTGCTGGCAGTGATGCACAGGATAGGTAGTATGTCTGGCTGGCATTCGATGCAGCATTTTCTTGAGTACACTTTGTCTGGTGTCATGGCTTATGGATATTGCGGGTGCTGCCAGCGCGGAGGTTGCTGGTGTTGTCGATGCGGTGGTTGTCATCGTCGTCGTTGCTGCTGGTGTGGATGCCTGTATGGATACGGAAGCTTATCCGAAAGGAGGAGGAGACAGCTGCTGTCGTCTCTTGGTGAGTTTTACTCTCGCCATCTTCCCGGTAGTTGGAACGACTCTGATGGGCTGACGTACCTCTAGTAAAAGACCTATAATGTCAATAGTTTCGTCTTGTTCTCCTGAATTTAATGTGACTATCGAGATGTGGTGCTTCGATATAGTTGTGTGGGTGAATCCATAGCGCGAAGCTGAGTACAGAAACTTACAGTCTACACAATATGCCCGTTGTAGCAAATGATCTCGATTTACAAGTAATTTTAAATCAGAGTCTCTGGAGAATTCACGTTCACAGGGTTTTCCGTTAAATAATGTTGTGGTACATGAATATCTAAGTGTGGAACTCTTCTGAGTCTCTTCTACCGAAGTGTTGGATAACGCAAGATCTTCTTCGATTGACATAGTTACTTCCGCATAATGATTTTGCGGATCAACAGACTCCTACCCTAACTTTTCATAACTTTCTAATACTTAAAACTTCTTAATGGCCAAAAAAAGAAATAATAAATAAAAAGTAGCAGAATTTTGTTTGTAACACGAAAATGGCCTAATGCCTGATCTTGCCTTGTGTCAGTTTGATGGGAAGATGAAGTTTCAGTGACGTCACAGGAGGGTGGATGACCACTCCCGAAAACTTCGGGGTGAGTCGGTCATCTTCATAGATGAATTTTGTCTGTTTTGTTCTCCTTGAGTCCAATATTATATTCCCCTCTTAGGAAGAAGGTAAATATAAATATGAGAAGGAAGGTACGTCAACTTCTCCATTTCATGGGAAATCAGTTCTCCAATCAACATTAAAATGGTGAACTACTTATTCTTATGGAAGCTCACCTTTTAATTAAAGTGATGCGGTTTCCAAGTTAGATGCTTATGAACGTGCCTATCGTAATTTCAGGCTGGAATGCCCGAGGGGTGCACGAGAGCGTGACTACATCAGCAGTCTATGACCCTGACTCATTACCTCTCACCTCCTCGATCGCGCACGTGGTAGCTATGCGGGAGGGTGATTCATTTGTTTATAGTCTTTGACCTAATTTATCGGAAAACAGTGGCGTTGATCACGTGATTATTGTTTTGAAAACATGTAGTTGATCAGAAACTTAGGAGATTTTGTTTATGCATTGTTATTTAATGTTGCTGACTAATGGATAATGGATGCGGAAGTATCAATATCGCGTATGATCATGTCGATAGTCACTTACAGGCCTGGCAGTATGATCAGCGAACGAAAAGAAGAAGCTTTCTAAATGTCTGATCCCTAGAACAGCGTACCTACATGCACGTGATTTTTAAAAACATGTGCTATCTTCTGTGTCGTGTGTGAATATTCCTGCTCATGTTGATTCTTGAGCGGAATCTGTAGGTAAGAGAATTTTTAAAATTCTGTGTTGATTACCTGTCTAAATTTTGATGCTGCCTTGCCAGCCCTCGTGGTAATGATTTGTAAGTGCGGTAGAACGTTTTTAGCTCTTAATCAAAATTACAACAGTTTAGCTGAATGCAATTCATTGTTTGGTTTATACATATCCATGTCCTGTGGGCGACAAGTTACTAATCCCAGGACTGTAATTAATGGGTGGGCAGACTGCCAAGCATCCTCTTCCTCTATGGGTAGGACAGGTCTCACCGCACCTAGACACAAACTTGGTCATTACAGTACAGCTCGGAAAAGGTGTTCTACAGTTGTACAATCTACAATACCTTAGTGTGGAGATTTGTGAAACAGTCATCCTGAGTGTCTGTGTTTCTGCCGTGTTGGTGGAGGTGGTAGATACGCGTGACTGGTTCTCTACAGGCGATTCTTGCGCCGTAGTGCGGTGTCAAAGTTTTGTTGCTGGTGGGGGAGGGGTACTGCAGTTTTTGTGGTGATAACTTTATCAGACATTGAATGTCTTCTCTCTGTAATGGCCGAGCCTCAGAAAGGCGTGACAGAGGTACTTAGAGCGAGGATGATCAAGACGGGTAGGGGGTGGGTGGGTGGGTGGGTGGGTGGGTGGGTGGGGGGTTGTAAATTGAACCAGACTATTGGTGAATTTCACTTTCTGTGCTTATCTTTGACTCGCATACCGACGACAGACTGCGGTCAGTCCTGCTCTCAAAAGACATCTGTTATTACATGTAGATTATGTTGTCCTGTTTTACTGTTATTTCTGATGTCACTCCTAGGCGTAGGGTGTCCCTTGTGGTGTGGGGGTGGTAATATTCACGTCATATGCTGTTTCCGTGTGATTGTGGAGAGAGTGCGCGTAGGGCGGATAATGTTGTTCTGGTCCTTGTATGTGGTGATGTCTGATGTAGGGGAGTCTGGAGTTGTATGTGATGTTGACCATGTGGTGCAGTGGGCCATATACAGGTTTCCATGCTGGTTATGCCGAGTCTGATGATTGCAGATTTCTTGTGTGCAGTAAGCGGATAGCTCACTGCATTCTTGCAGTGTGGACTGTTGCGGATTCTGTGTCACTATCCTTCTCCTTTGCAAACGATAGTTGCATACTGGTTTAAACGGTTGCTGACGTATATAGGGTGGTCGCGACTATGTTGCAGATGTGGTGGGGTGTAAAATGCTTCCATTATACCTCCTCCTGTTTATAGTACTTAACAAAGTACACCGCAGCTAACAATTCTCGCTTGGTGGTTGCATAATGTTTCTCTGTTTTATTCAGAGTATGCGAACAATAACCCAGTACCTGCTCAGTTCCATCGTCTGTGACCTGTTATAGAACAGCGCCTATTGCATAAGCAGATGCATCAGTGCCTAAGATGAAATCGAGGTTAGGATTGGGATGAGCAGGAATAGGTGCGGTTGTTAATTGTTCCTTCAATGCCCTGAAGGTAACCTCACACTCACTCGTCCACTCGAATAGTCGATCCGTCTCAGTGATCTGGAACAGTGGAGATGCAATCTCTCTGAAATGACGGATGTAACGACGATAATACCAACAGAGTATTTGTTACGGAAGTTGGCGTCTGCCAGTCTGCCACTGCTTGATTTTTTTAGGATTGAGTGGTCACTTCATCTGCAGATATTACGTGTCCCAGGAACTCGACACTTTGTCTGAAGAAATGGCACTTCGTGGATTTGAACTTGAGGTTAGCAGTATGAAACCGCATCAGTACTTTGTCCAGGTTGGACAAAGTCTGCTCAAACGAAGAGCCAAAAATATAACATCGTCGATGTAACAGAGACAGATTTCCCATTACAGGGTGGTTAATACCTGCTCAATGAGATACTCGGATATTCCAGGAGCATTGCAGAAGACATAAGGCAGCTTGTGGAAGTGGAAAAGGCTGTCTCTACAGATGAATGTGGTCTTCTCCTGATCATCCTCATCCATAGTTACCTGCCAGTATCCGCTTGCCAGGTCAAATCCATTTGGCTCCGGATAATGAATCTGATGCCTGATCTCTCCAAGGAAGCGGATATCCGTGTTTGATGCTTAGATCATTACGGCAGTGATAGTCAATGCAAAACTGCAAAGATCCAGATCCAGATCTATGAGATTGGCCCAGGCCTCTTTGTGTATGGAAAAACGATGTACCCGTTGTCGTACAGGTCGGTTGTTCCCAGTGTCAATAGAGTGACGCACGAGGTGACTTTCTCCAAGGTCCATATCACATGCGGAAAAACTCTCCTGGTATTTAAACAGTATCTGTTGTATATCTCGTTTGTGAGATTGTGTTAGTCCAACTATGGCACACAAGTATAGGACATGCAGATGTTCTGGAATGTTGTCATCAGAAGCTATTGTTGTTGTGGGTGTAGTGGGGGTGTTTGCAGTGAAATCACGTACATCCACCAAATGGCTACAGCGAGCGCCTCGGACAAGCGCTATTGGGGCGGATGCTCCATTGAATACCCTGAATGGTATTTGGTTCTTGTTGCTGGTGTCCACTATCATCCATGGAGTCACGCATTGGGAGGCGATCATGTATTCATGGTCAGGTTCCAGCATAGCTATATGTGTGTTGTCTCCTAACTGTTGTGTGCTGGCCCATAAAATTTGCTCCTGTCCTGACTCAACTGTTGCCATAGAAGCTAATACCACTGCACAAGTGTCGCACAGTGATGACTCCGATCCAAGGGATATGCGACGGCCGTGTATGTCTAATTCTTGTTGTCTGCAGTGAATGATGGCTTCACTGGCACTGAAGAAATCAGAACCTAATAGGGCATCATTTTGGATAGAGTGCAACAACAACTCACTGGATGAATTGCATCTCCTCAATCTGTATCACGGGTGTTTATAGTACCAGCAACTGGAACATCAGCCCCGGTGACTGTTTGCAAAAAATAAGTTCGATGTCCTAAGGGGTGGTCTTTGATGAGGTGGGATGCTCTCAGTCAGACGCTTATTGAAAACAGTGATGGAAGCTCCAGTATCTACTATGGCACTGGTAGAAATTCCCCTGAACAAGCAATCACACTTATAGATGACTTTGCGGTGTGCTTGCAGGAGAGGTTCCAAGATTGCTGTTTGCGGAGTCACCTTTGCTGCAGTGGGATATTGTATGTAGATGGCTTGCTTTTCTATTTCTTCCATGAGTGCGGCGGGTGGCTGAGTGAGGGAGGGACCAGTTCATCGTCGTTGCTGCAGGTTTTGCTTTGGCGATGACGAAACCAATTGTGGTGCTATTTCTGATGCTGGAGGGGTGTACTGCGAGTTTGTGTAGACAGCGGTTTGGATTGGGCTGGAACGGTACAGACAGTTCGCTACCTGAGTCAGACATTTAGGGCAACACATCATGGGTTGTTCTGGTGAAGTACACACGAAACAGTGTGGCTTTTTCTGCTTTTTGTGGTGGCTTCTTTTGTGGACCCATGATGGGGAGCGCTGGATTCCATCCATATCACTGCTGCTGCTGCTGTTGTTGGGTGCGGGAGATGATAATGAGTGTAGGTGTGTAGTGCATACCACCAGAGCGCACCATGTGTTAAGTGCCTTAGTGGTGGGTCGTGGTGCTTGAATAAACGTTGTTTCTGTGGAGGTGCTACAACCAACCACTGTCATTTTACAGAGGAAAGAGGGTTTAGGAGATGTGGTTATTGCTGGGTCACAATTTTTCGCAGAGAGGGATGATGTCTGTGCTGCGGATGCGGTGCCCATCGTAGGCACTGGTTTGTGTGAAGCCGGTTTCTGTGTGGTTGTATTGTGTTTTTGAGGTAGTGTTTGCAGTTGCTGTTGGTGTATCCACCTGACGTTGTTGTCTATGGACCGAAGTTGAGCTGGGATACAGGAGTAGGCACTGAAGCGACTTTTTATAATCAGTGCCCATTCTAGTTTGTTAGATCCTCAGGATGCGGTGTGTGATGATCTATATCGCTCCTTCCAATGGTCTATCTGACCACATCCAAAACAGGCGTTAGGTGGCTGGGTGTGCGGTGCCCTGCTGCTTGGTGGCGGTCGTGTAGTCTGTTGTGTGACGACTGCAGTGCTGAGTGTGGTGACTAAGTTAGTGAGTGTGGATATCTGTTTCATTATCTCTTCTAATCTGTCATGTGTAGCTTGTCGGTTGTTATTATTGTGCTGGTTCCCACATCCTGCGGTGTTATTGTGGCCTCCGTGATACGACTGGCCACGCCCCTTCCTCTAGGCGCGTGATTCTGACTGGGTGAGTGTTCTTCGTGCAGTTCTGTGTTTGATTCTGTCGTTGTGAGAAGCTTGACATCATTCAACTCATTAATTGGATGCAATTGTCGGTGATTGTTCTTCTCTCTTTTGAGGAAGTTCTCTATCCGTACTGCTGTGGTGGTGAGTTTTTGTAGATTTCCGAGCTCCATAAGGAAGAGTTTCTCCTTAAGAGCCGGTTCTCTGCTCAAAGCATCTATAAATGTGTCTAGGTGAAGATGCATTATGCCTTCATGATTGGTGCTAGTGTACGCTTTGGTGATGAGTCATCAGATGCCGCTGGAGAATTCTGGGAGCGTTTCTTCTGCTCGCCTCTGCAAATTTGTGAGTTGCAGATGGCTGGTCCATCCCAGGGCCATGTCCCCGAATCTCTCAGACAAAGTGCTCACTACCTCCGTGTATGTGGGTGTTAAGTCTGACCCCACGTCTGCCGGTACCTGTGAGGCCTTTCCTAATATCTTTGCAGCCAGATACTCTCCCATCCGCTGATCCATCCATCTGGTTGTACGGCTGATGATCTCGATCTGGCACTTGTAATTAGCCCAGGCACCCTCCCCACTGAATTCTTGTGGGAGGCTCACTCAGCTAGTGCCATGATATGGAGTAATCTGTGCAAATCCAGGTGGGCTGCGGAAGATAGATGTGTAAATGCGGATGTTGGTCTGTATCTGTTTGGTGCTGGGTGTGTGCAGGCTCTCGTATCCTGGTGCCAATACATCTGTAATGGAGAATCCCATCTATAGTGCTCAGTGCGGTAGGTGGGTACGATGACTCCACTGGTTTCCTAACTGGTATAGGGTGATGAATTGGAGGCGGTGTGTTATGCATCCATAATGGCGGCTCACTGTGCGGATCTTCCTTCATATGCTGGTGGTCCAGGTGAATGACAAGGGCGGTGGCTGTGGTGCGTGAGGGTGTTGCTTCTGGAATTAGATGGCTGTGGTGGATCCACATTCCACTATTTGTATTGCAGTACCAAAGGATAGCATGGTGACGAAGTTCTTATGCGGGCCATGGTGCATGAGGGTCGAGTCATTGGTCACCGTCAGGTTGATGAGGTGAACGCATTGGTAATGTACATTGTTCAGGTTGCCCCAGTGGGGGACTTCACGGTTGACGTCCACGATCCGGCAAAGGTGTTGAATGCCTAGCGTGTATGTCAGATAGAGTTATGAAGGATGCATCCACCTGGGAGGCATCGCGGAAAGCCTCCTCACTGATCGGCGATTACTCTTGTTGACTGATGGGTGGTGTGTCCTCTACATTGGGATACTTTTGTACATCACATGTGACTGCTCGAGCCGCCCTTCCATCGTAGTACTCCACCTCTGCATTTGGGGAATACTTGTTATAATAGAAGAGAGACTGGAACATGCAGGTGTTGAGTGTGGGCGTGGTTCACTTTCCGTTCGGTCCCCACATCGGGCAACACGTGTATCCTCCGGGGGTGTATGCTGCTCCACTGGATACTTTTCCTCCGTGGCACTGCAAGTACATGGTACATTGGGGCGAGGCTGCTGGTTAGCTGCGGATCTCGGGGTTGCGGATCCGGTGTTGCCCGCGTCCGGATTGTACAAAAACTGAATTCATGAGCCAGTGGAATGTTCACATTTCAGTGGGGCCATGCGACCATCGTCGAGGAAGTTAACCACGCCGTCTCGTCCCGGCTGTTTGTGTCACCGGTGTGATGGTCCATTAGCTCCATTTAGAACCTAGACATAATTAAAATACATTATTAGTTATAATGTAACGGACAAACAATGGAACTCGTTTGCTGTTTCAAGAGAGAAGTCAAGTACATAGGGCCAAGTTGATGAATCGCTAACATGGTCCTCACCAATCTCTGATTGATATAATCAGTGTGGTATCCCCGCAAAGGAGGGTCCTAACGTGGCTACTTAGAAAGTTTAATATAAACTAAATTAACCCCTAACACAAACATTATTTGTTGCGAGAGGAACGTGCCTCGCACGGGCTTCCATCACAGGAAAATGCCTACAATGCCAAAGCGGCGGAAGAGAGCCACTCTCTTGTTCAACTATGCTATGTAAAAAGAGTCAACCTAGTGAAATTAATGTGATGCAGAATTCAACACCGTCACCTTATGTAAGTTAAAAGATACTGAATTGGTGGTTGCCACTTTATTTATGCGGTCCTTCTGCTAGATCCTATCCTATCATTTAGTTTTTGGGTCAAGATCAAGTTTAAACCGCAAATGGTTGTACATTCTAACTGTCTTTAACATATAAGCCTGACTGGCAAGAATACCTAGTGACTATATGGTCACCCTCACGGAGCATCCCTTCAGTTAGACAGCATGCAGATAAGTCACGAGGTGGAAGCTCCAGAATCATATGACGATCCTGTCACCACCGTATCATGACCACATATAACGGCACATGGACATGTCATATTGCATAAACATTGAAAAGCACACATACGTTTATGGTGGGGACAAAGAGACAGGTATCCAACTATAGTGACCTTCCCATGAGTGCGTCGTGCATTTTAAGACCGCACCCAGTGACTTTGAGTGTTAGATGAAGAGGTGTGTCCTGTCCGTCACCCAGCATGTCGGGGGCGGATCATGTAATATCCGCACCTGGGGCCTAACATTTTACCTGTCGCTAGGGTTATGTATATTCGCCCAGAGATGCACTGCACGCCAGTAATTATAATGTTTTTGCAGTGCTTCCTACTTTGGCGTGGTTATCTAACCTAACTACTATCCAAAGATACAGGTGGAGTGTTTGTTCCCCCCCCCCCCCCCACCTCATGATATCTTTCCAGGAGCGTACAAAAACTGTGATGCAGATGTGGTGGCTAGTGCCCCAGAAACGAATGCTCAAAACCGAGTGGCACCGTAGTAGGCTATAGGGAGCGTGCCTTTACAGTAAGCAGTTAGCCATGACTCGCTTATCTCAGACCAGGCACCTCACCACCACATTCTCTCTATCCTGACTTCTCTCAATTCTGATTTTCCGGCTCCTTTTATGCTACTCGTGTCGTCACAGCTGGAGCGCCACAACCAATCAGCACTCGAGTTGCAGAGGCAGCGAAAGCGATCACGTGATACACTATCCTCCCCATTCACTAAGTACATGCACACGCTTATGGGTTTTTAGAAAACTATTTTGAGCGGAATTTGAAGGTTTAATTAAGGATAACTCTGCCATTTCTGGACATATTTTAAAATAGATAAAACGATTTTGAATCCTCGCTTGGAATCCTCGCTTCATTCTGGTCATGATCGATGAAAAGAACGACGAGGCGAGTACAGTTTAAAGGCATTACATGTACCAACGCGGTACAAAATATGTTGCCATTCTCGCCAATGCTAACATGCATTGGTAGGCAATCTCTGACATCTGTGCATGCACGCTAGGCCATCCGACGGACTTTGTCATTTTTAGAACCTCTCTCATTTGGCTTTATACATGCGTACTGTCCTACCCAGGGGGCGTGATTGGAACGTATCTGGTTTGGCCATCCGTACCCAGACTGTCTGGGATGGTTCGTACCTGACCGGTCGATCTGCGCTACAGTATGGATGTCTGTGGAGTTGATACCGGCAGTACATAGCAGGTACCATATCTTAGAGTTTATCGTGATATGGCACTACGAAGGGATACATCGATAACTTTTTGAAAATTAAACACCGATGTGTAGAAAGATGCGTATGTTCTGGAATATTTTGAACGTGAAGCGATTAAATTAGATGAATCTTTGATCATTCAAAATAAGGGCCTTAATGCCCTGGCAAAACAGGTGCTGAATTGTTTGTGTGGTTATTTCGCATTCAACCCCATACCCTAAGCATAAATACGTCAATTTCTATAGCACCATGTTGAAGTTGCTGATGGATAGAACGATTTCAGTCAAAGATATCCGTGTATGTAACTACAGCACTCTGTTAATGCGCTATCAGGTGTTGAACCAATTCGTGCTCTCGGTCTATCACACCATATATGTTGTATTTTCTGCGTTTGTCACGAGTGATGCCAGGGCTCATTTGCTACGAAGTCTAGTAGCCATAGGCTATTCTATCGTGTATGTTCAAACATGTGATACACCTTGCCTAATTCTCGTTTACCATGACAGACTCAGATATTTCACGGATGAAGTTCCTCCCGCAGTGAAATAACCGAGTTTGTCAATACTGGCCTGAAGCGTTATGCATACAGACAGCTAGACAGACAGATGGGTGATATTAAGAATGTCTGCAAAATTAAGGGCGTAACTTTAAATTACAGAAATAAGGATTTGGGGTTTGATACCTAATTACCATTAAGCTCACCTCATTCGATAACAGGAGGCACGTGGTTTAACGAGGGGGAGGGGCTTATGGACACCCTCTACATCTAACATCCATTCAGAAAAGTGGAGATCTGGGGCCTCATCAAAGGAAACCCACACAAAAGGTAGCACAGATCAAAGTACTAAAGATGTCAAAATAAAAACTGAGAGAGCAAAGGAAACAACAAAAGAAAAAGGTGTCAAAATTCGGCCCAGATCGCCTCTTCTCTATTCCTGCATCAAAATGAAATTGTCCATACTTTTACAGCGTTTGAATTCATTAGGGCTCTTTGTAGCTTATTATATGGTGAGAAAGGTTTTTCAAAAGACAACTTACTCAACAAAGACTTATCCAATTTCGATTAAACTTTTCCGACTTGGTCTATATGATGCTTAAATCTAGTCTGCATCATGATGTACTTATGTAGTTAACTTTAAAAATGTGTCTGGTTTTGTCAGACTTTAAACTTTGCTTATGTTTGGACCGTTTGCTTATCAGTTAGCCATGGTGTCCCGATAATCATCGCACTGCAGGTTACTACCATTTATGGTTCAGTCTGGCGGATATGCTTCCTCTGAAACTATGCTGGTTCGTTTTAGTTTGTTTGGCAAGTAGGTTACCATTTCAAAATGAAACTGCCCCCAGTGGTCAACCATATCCTCTGACAATTAATATGTACAGACAATGCCGGTAAACTATAATATCTTCTGATAGCTCTTGTTCTATCAATGTACATGGCTTTGACATTGTTTTTCCACTTTTATTTAGTCCAGACCAGTCCGGGTCCTGCGACAATCTAAAGATGTTGGTATCTTCTGATACCGCTTGCTCTTTTTAGCATTTGATCCTATACCCTACGTTCTAATAAACTGCTCTGCCCCCCCCCCACCCCTGGCCTGCCCTTCACTGATGGCTATCCTATCCATAATCTCCTAATAGATTTGACATTTTAGAATATTTGCGCGTCACTGAATATATGCATTAGAACAGAATATCTGTGCGTCAATGACAGACGAGCCATTGTGCGCTTCAGCGTTCATGGTTTTAAATTCACGCGGGAATGACTGGTTCGATAACTGAGCCAGTCATTCGCTTTGTAAGCTTTCAAAAATAGTATGCTCTTTGCCTAATGATGGTCACTGGCTAAGCAAAACCTTGAATTTTATTTATAGTCTTTAATTGTCAAGCCAACAGAAAACGACTTCTGTAGTGGTCACGTGGAACGTCCGTTTACCGGACAACATCTCATTGCTAAATTTACAAAAATCGTCTTCTCTTGTTTTGCAAAAAATAAAATTGTCTTGAAATTTTTTTAACTTTAAATGGTTAATTGATATGAGTAGAATTTCGAGCACTTTGAGTCGACGTTAACACAAGATGTGGTAAAGGGATTCACACAACGAGAATTAGATTTCAATAAAAACACCAAAAAATAATATAATTTATCATATTTTATAAATTAAAAAAGGTTGACAGATATTTACAGTCTGCCATAGTTAAAATTTCGGTTAGACGCATGAATTTTAAGAAGCCATACAATTGACGGTATGACGTCATTGTATGCTTCAGATTGCGCCACGCGTGTTTTCAGCTTATAAGACACTGCCGTCAAATACAGTTACGAAGCGGGACATCAGCTCACATTCAAGCTTAACAAACGGTGATATTTCTCTCGCATCTCATTATTATGTTGGAGTTTTAATGAGCTGTTATGAACTACCAATCATCAACAATAAAGTACTATCCATTCGATGACACCATACAACATGATTAATTCACGCGATAACGTCACTACGTGATGCTCATGAGAAATTGAACAAAATGACTTCTCGTGGAGAAAATCAGTATTAAGGAAATCGAAAATAGGCAAAAAATAGATTTGATTTTATTTTATTTAAAATATGCAAAATTACTATTTGTTTGTGTTCCGCTTTATG
Organism: Chaetoderma sp. LZ-2023a; assembly: GCA_034401795.1. Taxonomy (NCBI): domain Eukaryota; kingdom Metazoa; phylum Mollusca; class Caudofoveata; order Chaetodermatida; family Chaetodermatidae; genus Chaetoderma; species Chaetoderma sp. LZ-2023a. Next base: position 112,156,534 of record CM067359.1, read on the forward strand.
GAAGGCATGTGAATGATAGCGTTAATATCTTGGTCATTATGTCTGATAAAAAATCTTTGACATGTGTAAAATCGTTAATTTCTTAAGATAGGCTAGTTAGTCCCACAGCCAGTTAAAGTCGCGCCAGGAAGAGGGTCCATGTTGGGGCATGTTCTGCGAATGCTACAAGACAGCCCTGCACAGAAAGGCGTGGAATTATCTGAACATGGTGCCAACTTCTGCAAGGCTCACAGAGGACACCACTGCGCACACCTGCTAAGTGCGCTAAGTACTGGGCTAAATGAAGCCGGGTTGGCCACTGTTTCTTGTCCACAGTTAGAGTCCTTAGCTCCATCAGATTCCTATTTGACGTCGTTCAAATAAGAACCTGATGGAGCTAAGGAATCAAACTGAGGACAAGAAGCAGTGGCCAAATAAGAAGGACTGATTGTAGCCGCATCATGTTTTCTAACAATTGCAGTCGCGGAACAGTATACCGCCACGAGTAGATACCTTCGATATCGGTTTGAGACGAAGTTAAGTTTCAACCATGCTTAGTCGCGTCTGCTTTACAGTCGTCAGCCAAGTAATGAGTATGCCCAGGATAAACAACAAATCAAACCACACTGAGACGTATATACTGTTTTAAACACGCCTATGTCATTACCAAAGAACGCGACTTATGGTAACACTACTTCTATTTATCGAGACTGCTGTTGATGGACTGCATTGGATCACAGTGGGGTGGAATTAAAAATTTAGCTATTTGTCTCATCAATTATAAGAGTTTTGCTTTGGGAAACAGCCCCCAAACTATTCCTACTACTGAATGGGATGCCTAGCAGGTAGCTATTTGATCTATTCATGGTGAGATACTTAGATATGCAACATGGAACATTCACTTGACACCGATGAACAGACTGCATAATTTCCAATGCTGCACTATACAAGATGTGTAATAAATTACTGCTGTCTGTAAAAGTCGCCCAGCAAAGGTGGTTCATATGTGGGCGAGTGCAAAGGGGACACACCAGCACAGGGAGCCTTGGGATGTGTCTTACTGAGAACCAGCAAACACACAGCCAGGAGAGGACGTCATTGCATAAATATGTTAGGTATGCTCAGATGTTGCCTCATTGAAGCAGGACTCGGTATATTCACTCAGATCAAGAATGGACCTGAGGAAGCTAAAGATTTTGGCCGAGGACCAAAAGCGAAGGACTAATTGCAGTTTTAGGATATTTCTACTACTACATCTGCAGAATACAGAATCATACATACATTCTCTCTATTTTATGTTTCCGGTCCGTGCGAAAACGTATACACCCATCGATCCTGGAAGGGTTGAGTATCATGGTTTGAAAAAAATGTGTTAATCTATTTTAAGTAGTGGAACTTAATGCTACACCTAAATTTCTGTGAACGAAGACACTGCACTCTTTTTTTAAATAACGTATAATACACCGAACACCTAACATTGGGAAGTAAGGCTTTCAAAATTGTTTCAGAGCGGTCCGGTCTTTCCTTATGCCCTCTTAGGGGAAATAAATCTCCTTTCGATTGTTTTAATTTGTGGCAAGCGCCGTGTATAAGGGGAGATAATTAGCTCTGAAATGCATGCTTATCATTCCATGCATCATGCTAATAGGAAGTAGAGCAGCATCTCTTTCACATCTTCACTAACATTAATATAGTCATTAATAAAGAATAACTGAAAGATATTTTTATACTTTGATATTATCGGCTCTCCGGGTATTTATTATACGGCTTATATTTCACGGGTTATGATCTCTGTCTCCACTACACTATTGTAATGTTATCTCGTTATTCTCAGTTGATAAATCCGATCTCGGAACGAGGGCATTAGCAAAACCTTTGAGTAAATGTCACAAGGAACAAAGAGTGTTACCAGAAATACACAGAATCGATAAGTAAGTGTCTTTTTATAACATATATGTAGGTCTACACGATATAACATGAAATCGTTGGTGTATTGTAGTATACAATTATTAATAGGCCTATGGAATAGTATTTTTTCAATTAATAATATAGCATGCCATTCTGCTGTTATCTTTGTTGGTATCTGGTACTGGATACGTGTGTTATAGCCTCATAGGGCGGGTTACTGGGCCCGTATCGGCTATGGGCCAATTCTGGACCAATATGGCACGGTATTGGCCTAATAGGCCTACAGTTCCAGTAGACTACTATATTAGGTGATATTACATTACGAACCGTTACCCCTTTGTACCTCAAATTATGTCAAGAAAGTTTCAATTTTTTGACAATGTCCATTTGCAGATCAAGAGATCATTTTTGAAAATGTATCACTGGAACGAAAATAGTCCCCTCTTCGTCTGTAGATGAGCATTTGTCAATACATCTGCCGACGCCGTTGTGGCCTACTTGAGTGTTAAAGGGTTAACACGATTTTCACCACTTTATACCTAACTACTTGTGTATTGCGTAATCGTTTCGCGTGCTACTGACATGTATCATACGCAATATATCACTATCAGCGTTGACGTTACGATGCTTGTTATAACGTCTTACTATGAAAATGAGTTAAGTGGAAGGTTCCGATCGGCCACTCAATTATCTGACGTCATAAACAAACGAGTCACATTTTAGCTGACTCCATAATCAAACTTAAGTCCGTCCCGAAGTAGACTCTCGAGCGCGTCATGTGGTTACCAGCCTATAGGGACGTGTCTCGGCCGAATTCCCTACACTGAATTCCCTGTAGTAGCACTATCAATTGGTAAAATGACTATCAACGCGAAGTCGAATGCCTGGCTTACATTGAATGACTCAACACCCTTTTAAAATAGCTCTGTAAATATATATTTAAGATCCGATTTTATGTTATTCTGACGGAGATGGAATGTGCTTTCGTGTATTTACTAGCATGCATGTATTAACACTTTCGTGACGAAACCGGCCAAAACCGGCCGCTGTAGTGGTTTTGAGTAATGTCCATTTGCAGGACAAGAGAAAACTATTTTTGAAATTTTACCACTGAAATGACTGGTAACCGAGCCAGTCATTACAGTGGTAAATTAAAAAAAATAGTTTTCTCTTGGCCTGCAAATGGACATTCAATGAGTAAATATTTTTTTAATTTTTCGAAGAAATTTAGTCATTAAAGGGCTAATCGCGTTTTCTGCAGCAAATGCCTGGATAAACGTGATTTTAAAATACTAGCCAACGATATATCATGATGCTGTTTGCATTTCCCTCCAATAATTAGGTCTTATGACGTGATACGTGGTGCAAATCATATAACTTATACTGCCACATGGGTCACCCCCCCCCCCCTCAACCCCACCCCGGGATCGGCCACTGTATACATACTATTTACTTGCTTGCTATGTCGTATAGAATTGGATATAATTATTAGCATAGTCAATATGGTCTGTTGATAAAATTTAAACTACAAATACGGCGGTGCTCCTTCATAGGGTGCTTACTCCTGAAAGAAGAAGGAAATACTCGTTATCCGGGAAAGTCCTTTTCAGCCTGACCAATGAGCTGCCAGATGTGTTTGAATGTCATAAGTTCCTTATCTCCAGCAAGGAGAGGAGCGTGCCCGTGAGTCTCGTCACGAAGGTGGCAATAGTCCGTGAGGAAAGTTTCTGTGTTTCATGTCTCTGTTTAATTTACAATGTACTAAGCAGTCTGTTGAATAATTTGAAACTAATTCGACTGAGAGCTGTTGCTGCCATTAATGAATTCCTGGTTAAACAAATCGCCATTTCCAAAGATGTGAACTGCCCACGGTCAATTTAGTTTCAAAATATTCAACACCTTACCTGTATTGGTACCTAGAAATTTAGATTCTGCGAATTTAGGCTTGCGAGTTTCAAATCGATTCCAACACGTGTTAAACAGTTGGCGGAGTTTAGCTAGGAAGGATCCCCTATTTCGCCAACACTTATCGATCGCATCCATATCTATTATGAATTCCAGTGGTATGTTGGATCTCCTAACAAGCACACCCACGGTACAACCCTGATAGCGCAGGTTTCTGGCCCTGTAGTGTGATAATATCGGGCCGTGTTGGCCCGTTATTGGCCCAGTAACAACGCAGAAAGCTGGAAAATCAGTAGACATGAGTACGGGTATGAATGTCATGCTAGATATTATACATTTTCAATCGTCAACATCTACAATCGATGAACAAATAACATAGATCTACTGCTAGACATAGAATGACCTATACATACCTAGAGAGAATTGTTTTATAAACAGAAAATGTGATACAATCTGCTGTTGAATCAATAGAATGGTGGGGACTTGGTTCTTTCTAAGTACCAACAACAACGGCACTTGACTATCGTTTAATCGCGATCTGTGACTATCAGAATAGCAAAACAGATGTTGTCGAGGTTGTATCTCTATACATCAAACAGTTTCTCCAAACAAATCGAAGATGGAAAAATACTAAAGCAAACCTGTTTATTCTGACTACTCCTTTAAAAGGGATATGCTGATGGTTCCTTAACCACCTTTCTTAACCCTTTCACTACTCAATTCTCACATTCTCAAATTCAAAATAAATATACAGGTGAAAATAGTGATGGGAGAATATGTCGGCTATTGTCTTGCAAAAGAGATGACGTCATCACCCTTTCGACCAATCAGAATCGGGTATTTTAAGTGCGCGTCTGTCTTCTATTGTTCTCGTGTTGACCAATAAGAATGTTGTATTTAAAATGTGCGTTTGTCTGCTATTGTTTTCAGGTGCGTGTCTGTCTGCTATTGTTCTCATTGCCATGTTTTGACATGGTGTTTTTATGGCTGCTAGTGTTGTCGTGTCAAATTGATTAATTGGTTTTTTTTATAACAACGGTCACCACCACCTGCTCAAACACTGTTGCATGTATTATTGTGTCACCATTATCCGGGTGTGGGTGGGCGCCTTAGATCTCCTGAGATGGTGAGTGGGTGGGAGTGGTGTGGGGGTGGGTGGGGTGGGGGAGGGCGCCGTCTCTCAGTCATCAGAGCGAAGTTCAGCGTTACATGGGTAATATATAAGTATACGTAATGATGTTGTATGTATAAGCTTACATAGATAATAAGCATTTATCTATCGTATTTAAGGAGATCTATATCTTTAAAGATAGGTAGTCATTTAATCGTTAGATTTTGGTAACAAGGGCTAATGGTGTTCCAAATTATTGGAATGTTATAGCGAATAGACGTGTCCAGACATGTTGTAGTTCCTGTCAAAAATGATTGATGTTTAATAACAACACTGCCGTGGTCTGGAAGAACCTAGTAAGTCCAAATTTAAAAAAAAATAAGCTTTGTATATTTTTGGACTTGCTGGGTTATTTTACATCTCTGAATATAGCAAGCTTTGATATAAGTGTTGTACATTTGCTGCAATTAATTAGTGATAAACCTAGTAAGTACTGAACAGCAATATAATATTTTACCAAAACCTAGTAAGTAAAAGATTTGGGGAAAAGCCTAGCAAGTCTTGGACTTCCTAGGTCTTTGTAAAATAATGTACTGATGTTCGCTGTTTACTAGGTTTATTACTATTAATCAATTGCAGCAAATGTTGTGAAACAAAACCTTGTAACTCAGTAACCAATCCTATCACTTGTATTGATCAGGTGATTCACATACGCAAAGACGCACGTACACAAACATATGAACGGACATACATACGCACGTAATACACTCATGAAAGGACATTTGAAATCTTTTATACATATACATTCAACAAAGCATATACACACTCGAATGTACATACATGATTTTTTCTTTTAATTTAACAGGGGGTGGAAAATTTAACTATTAATTGACTGCCAATTTAAAGACATGTATCTCCTTAAATATGATAGATATACTATGCTTATTATCTATATAAGCTTATACATACAATATCATTAAGCATGTTTATATCTAACCCTATATATAACGCTGTACTTCACTAAACAACGACTGTTGAAAATTTAACCATTAAATGACTACCTATATTTAAAGACATATATCTCCTTAAATACGATGGATAAATGCTTATTATCTCTATAAGCTTATACATACAACAAAATTAAAGGACAATTCCGGGATGATAAAAAGTGTGCTTTATTTGAAATATTATTACATGTTTAATGAAATTCCGCCAGAATAATAACCAGATAGAAATAGCGTAACTAACTATCGCTAGATAAAGTCGGCAAAATTTACAATTTTTCGCACATCTGGGCGCTGCCATTTTATCGTGTCTAGCGACGTCAGCCCCGCACCACCGCTATTGCTATGACTGAAGGAGTGAGGCCAATAGATGCATGTATATATTTTAAGGAAGTATACGTACATGATAATGCAGCGATTCCAGTGATTCTAGGGTCTCTAAATAGGTGCCGACCTCGGGATTCATATGATATGATGGATGTTAATATCGGACAAGAGGTTCAAAAGACTGGAATATATAAAACAATTATTCATCTCTAAAATACGATCTGAGAATATGTTATCCTTTTTTTGGGTAAAATTCAGCATGAGATGGTTTTTGTCTCGCAGACTATCTTTGGGTATTGTCATTAAATTGGAGTCTGCCTAAAACTGAAAGAAATGGCTATTTGCCTGACCAATTATAATTTTGTTCACGTGAATATTACCAGAGATATTACCAAATGAATTAACATTTTGACATGAAATCTGGGAATTTTCATCGCCGATCAACATTGCCCGGCAAGCTGTAGTAATTTCAATAATTAAGATATTTTGATGGAATTTTTCTCGTTGTGTGATAACATTGTAAATCTTCGGCACAGTAAATTCTGTTATTGTAGCTGTAATACTCATTCTGATATGGGATGAAGGATAGAGCGTATCCTGAAATTTGTGTTTGGAATTTCGCTGGCTTAGTTTTTCCCGCAGAGTGTATCTTTTGAACCACTAGGCCGATTCTAACATCCCTAGCATTGGATAAATCTTCGAATTTGCAGCTACAGGTAGGTATCAGTCTTATTACAACGAGTTCTGTGGCTCCGGGAATATTATCATATCATATGTTTTCTTGGAATAAAGATTTACACTGCCTGCGACACACGCTATAACTGTATCTTGAGTCGGCTGAGTAATTTGACAATACGCACGTGTCAAGTGAGCCACTTCATTTAATTCTTAGCTCGTGGTGTAAAATGCGTGATAGCCTACTTACAGAGATAGTGCCGGGGTACGTTTTGGAAAAAAAATGCTGCTGAAACGTGTTGCTGTCGTACACAGCAATGACTTACAGCAGCATTGTTACCAAAATGAACACATTTCTAATAGGACCGAGAAAATGGAATCTATGCTTCAGCGGTCTAGGGGTTAGCGATTCCCCACCGACCTCGGATACTAGAATTACTTGAAAAACTTACTAGATTAACTGAACAATGTCTTAACGATTACAAATTAGCACATGTTAGGCCTCCATGCATATACATATTTACTGTAGCCTTCGTGCTCGGCAAAGACAGCGTTGGTGCAGTGATGACGTCAGGATCTCGTGAAATCTCGCTCTCGTTGCAAGAAAATGGTGCCACCCGGGAGATAAAATAATTCCATGTTTACGATGGTATAATTACTCGTATTATTTGTCTATCGCTTTTATTTAGGATCCAATATGTTAGTCATATAATAGTCTTTCAAATAAAGTACACTTTTACCAATCCCGGAATTGTCCTTTAAGTATGCTTATATATTACCCATGTAAAGCTGAACTTCGCTCTGTTTTTTATGACTGGGAGACGGTGCCCCCACCCCCTCACCCACCCCAAAATCTCAGGCGGGGATCTAAGGCGCCCCACACCCCGCGGTGACACACTATCACATGCACCAGTGTTTGGACAGGTGATGGTGATGATTGTTATCTGGAAAAAAATAATCTATTTGACACGACAACAATATAGCTGCCATAAAAACACCATGTCAAAAACCCATTAACATGACAAGGAGAACAATAGCAGACAGACACGCGCCTCAAAACAATAGCGGACAGACGCACACACTAAACACAGCATTCTCATTGGTCAAGACGATAGCAATAGCAGACAGACGCGCACATAAAATACTCGATTCTGATTGCTCGAGAGGGTGATGACGTCATCTTATTTGCATAACAATAGCAGACATCACTACTGGTGAATATGTTAAAACTAATTTGACAAGAAGATGTTTGGCAGCAACAGCTTCCAATCAAATTACTTTCAGGATAATCGACCTAGTACCAGGTTATTATTAAATTGTAAATGACAATGGACCATTCCAGCTTATCCATCAGTCATATGGCGTCATAATCAACTACGTGCCGTGTGGGTTGACATCATAATCAATGACGTCATGAATTACAGAGATAAATTCGTTACGAACGCTTAATTGACGACGAACTAAACGTTGTTGTACGAATTCTATAATGTCTGTCCTACTTAATAAATGTGCTATTGAATATTTTGAAATTAATTTGACTGGGTGTTGTTGCTGCCATAGGCTTACATGAATGTAGTTTTCCAGAAATCGATATTCAGAGAGTGCATGGATCGATCGATCACAACACGGGAACAGCATGGGCGGAGCTTAACTATAGATGGGCGGAGCATGGCTAAAACTGGATTCCTCCGTTGGTGTCTGATCTTTCTGGTTCAAGGTTGCCATCACGTACCCAGATAACACAGCTTACTGGGCCGATGCTGGACCGATATCGGTATCAGCCCAGCATCGGCCCAGTAAGATGCGTGATCAGGGTAGCTTATGCGATGGAAGATTTTACAGCTCCATCGTTGTGTACGACCATCTGTCAGTCAATAATTTCAGTGTCTGGATATAATGTGATATAATACAATATGCATTGACAGGTATCCCGTATTTACCGATCTCTGATCAATAATATCATCAACCTATAACATTTCCTCGTCTTTCTGTAAAAGCATCCTTGCTCAGAATTACAACGGTAAAAAGCTCACCTGTTTACAATTATACTTAACAAGGATTGAGGTAAACACAATGCTTGAACCTTTAATAGATTTTGTAACAAATAAACAGATTTCTTCGATATTCAATACAACGTGGCCTGTGATGACATTTTCCAGATAAAGAAAGTGACGCACGTGTTTAACAGGTGTAGGTATAATCACAACTGCCACATAACATTTATGTATGATAGATATTTCTAAAATATGAGACAGACGATGGCATTATGTCTTAGTCACAGATTCTGCGTGTTTGTACACGAGTGCTAAAGCAAAGCTACATTCTTTCCATCACATTTAGTGAATCGGTCACGCACTTAAGCAAAACCGTGTGAAAATAGTGTTTTTCTCATTCTTCTATGAAGAGATTTCAAGCACTTCCATTGATAAGTAATTTTCATAGGAAATAAGTATGCAATCTTCTTCTTCTTCTTCTTCTTCTTTTCGTTCGCTGATCATACCGCCAGTCCTGTAAGTGACTATCGACATGATCATAAGCGTATGAGTATGCAATGAACTCGAGAGTATCTGTTTCTCAGAAGATGCGCGAAGATGGTAAAAGCATAGATGATAGGCGCTGGGAGATCAATGAAAAAAAATGTCATAGCGCATAATCGCAGTGTGTCAGTAAGCACAATAACATCGCAAGTGATTGTTTGATAGAATAACTGTCGGACTGCTGCAAGCAGCCAGACAATAATTTCAAGAGGTAATAACTTTGAACATGATGAATATTTTGAAAACAATTTGACTGAAAGCTGTTGGTCGCTTAGCCGCCAAAAACACGCAGTCAAATTGCTTTCAAAATATTCAGCATATCCAGTGATAAACCTTATAGTACATGTAGTCTGCAGAAATTCACCAGGCAGACAGTTAAGGAGATCTACCTGGCCTGATAGATAACTTTGGACATAACGAATATTTTGAAATAAATTTGACTGAAAGTTGTTAGTCGCTTAGCCGCCAACACCTCTCAGTCAAATTGTTTTCAAAATATTCAGCATATCCAGGGTTAAACATTATGGTACATGTAGTTTGCAGAAATTCACCAGGCAGACGGTTAATGATACCTACGGGCGATGCTAGATTACCCGCACGCGGATAATTGATTTTCATCTAGGCTGTTATTCAGAAGATCACGGAGTTTGACTCTGTCCATGAACACATTATCTGTGGATGCCAAGTAAAGAATATAATTTGAAGCATCTTCGAGGGCGGTACAATTGTATAACTCATCGCTTGTTCGGTATGCAAACAATAGCGCTATTGATGGCAATATCAGAAATGACGTAGTTATTGACAGGCCAGTGATATGCAGTTATTCGTGTCCACCTTCAAAACTGGGGACTTGTTGTCTGTGGATTCGTTTATGTGATTATGATTCGCGATTCAGGTAGGTGCCCTTCAGAATGATTGTGCGTTTTAATGATCTGGAACTCACAAGATGGAAGTTAGTAATACTGTTTTGGACTCAGGTGAAGGTTATTTATTATCTGAGATTGCATATTGGGGCGGAGGGGGGGGGGGGTGTTTACATAAAAACAAAGTTGTTTTGAGTAGCGACGAGATGGGCGGCTGTTTTTATTGGTCGAGAGTTATGACATCATCAATGACGTCATCAATATTTTAATTAGGACACGCCCACTTTTCTGCCGCCAAAAAATACAAATCTGATTGGTTGCGAGCATTATCTATTATTCCCTCTCGCCCAATAAGATTTGAGTATTTGCGGGTGGAGGGTGGTGGGGTGGTGTGGGTGTGCGTGGCCGTGGCCGAGTCCCAAATATTGATGACGTCGTTGGTGATGGCATAACTCTTTATGAATAGCACATTTTGGTAACGTAGGGCATTTAATTATTGGCGGGTGCAATGCTGCATGAAAGGGGGCGTCGCCAAATGTAGGGTCACATGACCCCTCATTCCGCTTATGCGGTCTACATTGTTTGAGGCATTGACATATTGAAATGTGTCAACGATGAGTGACAGGCGTAAAGAGCCGTGAAAGAGCTTGTGGGCATGGCCTAATTCAAAATATTGGTGACATCATAACTCTCGACCAATCAGAACAGCCGCTTATACCGTCTTCATTGCTCGAGCATTTTGCTCTTTTACTCTCACGCTGGGACAATCCTTTACATAAATTGACTGCCAATGGGCTATGGAGTGAGACGGTATTTGGGAAACCGGATATCGACCTATTTGCATCGATGTTAAATAACCTATTATAAAATTATGTGTAGTGGAAGCCAGACCCTGGTGCGACTTGGCTGTGAATGCCTTTACTATTCATCGGGGGAGTTTACTTAATTACATTTCCCCTCCTTTTAGTGCCATAGTTCATGCATTATGAAAAGTGGAGGGGTGCAACAGAAGCGATTTTATTAGCACCTACGCATTCTTTCGCATTAACAATGCCAAAAAGCAGCGCAATGCATCACCTTTTGAAGCACAAGCATCAACTGAGGGTGCTTTCAGAATATCGGGCAAGCACTCCACAAGAGAGGTATACCACAAGAAGGCGCTGGCATGCTTTTGCAATCATGGTGCAGTTCCACACCATCCCAATATCGGGTCTATATAAAAATGTGGATGTGATTTTGTGTCATCATTTATAAACAATGTGTTGGATCGTCTCAATTTATATACAAGTCTGGATTAGGCTACAATTGACTAAATTCAGCAAGATCGGCATTGTCTGTCTTGGTTTGTGTTGAGACAAGTGACAGTATCAGTAATAATCCTTTGATAAAGAGATTTTTGAAAAGTGTATATAATATTAAATCCGCACTATGTAAGCAAACACAACCATGCTTGTAAGATATATAAACTTTACCAAAATGGTGGATTCTATGGTGGCTTCAGAGTCTCTGACAAATGACAATGGGATAGTTGATCCATAAACATATAGCCGATTGCTGGTGTTCTGAAATTTCAGACTTCTATTTTACTTGCCAATGATTGCATAATGTGCAACATCTATTAGGCTTATTGGTGCACCACTATCTATAATTATGGGTATTTGGACACCAACTACTGTGATCCTAGCCATTCGCAGATCGTATAAAATTATCATAAGATTTATTTTCATTTACTACAAATGTAAATTTGTAATCCGAAGATGAAATTTCCTCACTGGTAGGTTATTCGTGTACTGTGTGCACCATGCTGTTTTGACATGATTCATAGGTGGTCATCACAGGTTGTTTGTCTGACCTCCAAACTTTATGAAAGTGATTCATTTTTTAACATTTATAACATGTTTGACCAAACGCCACTCATCTCTGCGGTTGAAACAGGAACGTGATTTAGCAGTTTTATTCCAGTTTCGTTGCTCTCAGGTTGCTCAGTGTTGTATAGACGTCAGCGAGTTCAAGTGATTATCTCGGGACATTGGCTGCTCCATCAAACACACCTGTGTGTCCACTCGTTCCATTGCACGATCAGTCTGTAAAATTCTGGCTAGCGATGTATCCGGCACATTTTTCTAACACCTGGCCTGCAATTGTGTCATCGAAATTGGTAAATTCAATGTCAATGATAGAGTCTACAACTGCATGTCAAACTAATGGACCAATTCCCCTGGTTCTTACTCTACTTATTTTAACACGTATCTTTCGTAACGAATGGGGATTTTTAGCAGGAGATATCCATGCAGTTTGACACGGGCAATTTTGTATGAATCTCCAGTGCCCGCTAAGCTCTGGAACACTTTCTGGACCGATTCACCAGAAGGTGAAACAATAATGCCCGTTTTGCTTGTAATTTTCTATTCCTGCAGCATCCAAATAGATTGTAAATCTATCCCTCCAAGATTTCCACTGTGTGCCCAATGATGCGTGATCTGCATCTCCATTGAATGGAGGTAAAGTCGATAAACCAAAGTTCATACACATAGCCATGGTCGATATTGTCCAGCAATGGTACACACGAATTTCGAATATTCAGGCTTAACACACTAGTAGAAATTAACTTTACATACACTCAAATTTGTCTTAATCAACTTGTACTGTTAATTGCTTAGACACTAGATTTACAAGATTTGCTCCGTCATCGCGATTCATAGTATTATGTAAGCAAAACAAGCCTGATTGTAAGATATATGAACTTTACTAAAACTATTGACTTTGATATACAATGATACACGATTTGAATAGCAGCAGTTTCCACATTAAGGGAGCTGGGTCAGAACTGCCCTTTGATACAAAGCATTGGATATAGTGAATCGGGTGAGAGTGAATGTGCTTGAGAATGTTTTATGAGTGGGGCCCGACAGCAGACATCAGATTCATATTCAAAGTTTAAATGCTCTAATAAGGCTACGAGTTCACATCAGTGCAATACATGCTGTATAGTCAATTTATTGCTTGACTATATTAACAATGCACCAGGTATAAATAATCTAACATTGAAACAATCATCGTTAATATTTGCCATGTTGCTTGGTCTTCAGCGAGTTGAATTGTTATATTTGATTGACACTCACAATATAAAGTTTGTAAACACATTTGTAAATATTAGATTTGGAGATCTGCTGAAACAATTAAAGACTAGCAGGCAGCAAACAGAACTTGTTTTGAAAAATATTCTACTAATGATAAATTTTTTGGTGTCACTTTATTGAAAGAATATATATATATATATATATATATATATATATATATATATATATATATATATATATATATATATATATATATATATATATATATATATATATATATATATATATATATATATATATATATATATATATAAATATATATATATATATATATATATATATATATATATATATATATATATATATATATATATATATATATATATATATATATATATATATATATATATATATATATATATATATAATCAGTGGATTGTGCAATAACTGTACAAGATTGTTCATTAGTTATGTCGGTGATCATAAACAAGTATCCAAAAACACAATATCTAGCTGCATAGAACCATTATTAGTTAGTGCAGGTGTATATGTTAAAATTGTTAAGGTGCATAGCATTCTGACATCATCAAAAACTAATGCATCTGTGAAGAATGTGCCTGTAGTCACCATTGTGAGATCAGCTGGTTAGTCAAGTGGGCCAGTTTTCCAGAAATTCTATAGGATGCCAATTACAGTTAATGTTACATCTGGAAATGCCGTTGTGGAAAACACGATATACCAGGAAGGGAAGTAAGAGTTTTTTCTACGCATGCTGGATTAGATTGCATGTACGTCCTAACATCGCTCATTTACAGTTAACATATATTGACTGCTTCAATACAGAAATCAAATGAATTTCTCTAAATATCTCAAATAAAATATTTGTACCAGAGGGACTAGGGGGAATTAATAAATGAAATGAAATTGATATCTGATTATAATTCTATCCTTCCCATATGGTATATAGATATTATGTGCCATCTCTTGTTGAGGGCGCCCACCCTTTATTTCACAATGCATTTGATTTCTACGCTAAAGCCTGAGGAGCTGTCTTCATCTCACACAATATCTACGTACCACATGGGACGGGATGGAATTACAATCAAATATCAAAAAATTGTATTTAATTTATTAACCAAACAAACAAACTGACATTCATTTTAACTCCCATTCAACAGCTAAATATGTCTCCAATAAAAATTACTCCCTTGTTTCACTGAAGTACTGAAGATATACATATGTTTATATTGAAAATTAGATGGTTAGGATTTGCAGAAAAAATGCTTTGTCATCAAATATTTGCCGATATGCAGTCTATCTGAGTAATATAATGAGAAGCGAATGTCGGTTTTTCCTGTTCTCTAAACAATTATGGACTTCATTGCATACATCTGCTAGGCATTCTGCGAGGTTGCTTCAAGGAAGCAGGAGTCGGATATACTTATACCAAGAATCGACCTGAGGACGCTACAGATATTTGCTGAGGACAAGACACAGTCGTCAAAGGCGAGGAAGAACTGATTGCAGCTGTAGGGTGTTTCTACTAATCCAGCCGTAGAATACAGAAATCATACAAACAATATTCTGAAGCGCATCTACCGGTAGCCAGCCTAGTGACAATATTTAGTCTAATAACACGATCCAATTTACCATCTCTTGTGTCAACTATATGACAGTAATGTGTTTCATAGGACTTTCAAAATATCTAACAGCCATACCTGTATATTTGTCCGGAAATGGAAATAGTGATATCTTAAGGGGTTAAAACGTGAAACTCTTGGACAAATTCAAATTCAAATCCGCGGGTGTTTTACCTGGGTTTATAAATGTGGCACGGCCTATTTAATAAAATGGTCAAAAATCATTTTTCGACAACATGATGTCTGCAATCTAGGGAGCCATCTGTTTGTTAATATTCCATCTGTAAATTAGGCGACAGTACATAGTGGATGGGATCTCGTCTGTCATCTAAGTCTGTATATCATGTCATATGCTGGTTGACGTCACAATGAAATTAAATCAAAACGTCCGTCATGGAGTGTACGAGTTGTATATGGTTGATGGATTTACAATTGAAAAAGATTCAGTTGAATATTTTGAAGCCAATTTGTCTTGGAATTGTTGCTGCAACAGACACGGGCATTATTATTTTCAAAATATTCAACAAATTACCTCTATAATAGTTGCCCCCCATTCGGATTAGTTTCAATATATCCAGCATCTCATCTGTATTGTTACAACGCAACTTATATTCTGGCGGATCTTAGGTAGAAAGGAGCGTGGTATAGTTGGACATGGATCCCTCCATGGACACCTGGTCCATTAAGATTTTTCATTCAGATTTCTTGAGAACATGACGTGATTAAGGGTATATTGGACCCAGGCTAAGTTGTTATGGAGGCCCTTATTGGGCGAGCCAAGTAGGCTACTGCCACTATCACTATTATTGCTATATTCAATTGATTGCGTATATAATGCATGTAACTGTGAGATATATTGGGATTGCAGTTTCAAATGAGCAAAATTCTATTTTTTATGTGTGGTCCCTTATTTTTTGGGCCCAGGAGATGTAGTCCCGTTACCATTTTCCTTAATCTGAAAGGTAAATCTAAGATCAGTTAAAAACTGTCTTGAGAACAGCTGAGTGTGCGTGGGTCAGCAAACGACCCTTAATGAAGCTGTTCATGAAGAATTTTACAGAAATTTAACTTTAGCATCACATGAACGATTGTTTACACGAGAATAGATTCAAAGGTGGATATTCACACCAAAATGCCGGAAAATACATTTCTTAAATTGTAGACTTTTAGATGCTTAAATCGTGTGCCTAGATGTAAGGAAACGAAATAGATCTTAACATACGATGATTTCCTGCTGTACAAATTATTATAATTTTTTTAGTTGTGAATTTGAAATATAGCCTCTAATTCAATTTCACAGAATAAAAAATTATAGTAATTCATACGTAATGAAATCATCGTATGTTAAGATTTATTTCGTTTCTTTACATCTAGACACGCAATTTAAGCATCTAAAAGTATACGATTTTAACAATTTTATTTTCAAGCATTCTGCTGTGAAAATGCACCTTTAAGTGTACTGTGGTATGTTTATCACTTCATTCCATCGCATGATCCATAACCGGTAAACCGATTAACCCATTTATGATGAAGCCGGCCAAAACTGGCCTTTGCAGTGGTCTTGAGGAATGTCAACTTGCGGGCCAAGAGAAGAAGTTTGAAATTTACCACTGGAATAACTGGCTCGGTAACCGAGCCAGTCATTGCAGTGGTAAATTCTCGAAAATAATCTTCTATTGGCCTGCAAATGGACATTCAATAAGGAAATACTTTGATTTCCATGGTCAAATTTGGTCACTTAAGTGCTACCAAAAGCGGCCTCTGCAGTGGTCTTGAGGAAGGTCAATTTGCAGGCCAAGAAAAGACTATTTTATTAAATTTACCACTGGAATGACTGCCTGGCTACCACCGAGCCAGTCATTCAAGTGGTGAATTTTAAAAATAGTCCTCTCTTGGCATGCAATGCGGAAATGTTTTGATTTTTATTACCAGATTTGGTCATTTTTTGTGTTAATAAAGATACATAACGCGTCTATTGCATTGCTATTGTATACTATTTTACACCACTGCGTAATGCCGCCAAGCTGGTGTGAAACCAATATTGATTTCCTTATCTCAAAGGCATATGTATAAACCACTACCCTATTAGATAAGCCTATGTCTGGGAAAGATAACATCCAGAGCGCGGTGATGCGTTTATACGGTGGTTGGACAAACACTTTAATATTTTCTCCTTTGGCTATTTGTAGATAGATTCGTGGCGATTAGATTCGTTTGTTTTGAATATAGTGTTGGGCTTTTCCAAGAATTGAAAATACACAAGCAACCTAGATTTGATGGAATGCAGTTTGAGATAAAACTGTTGCTCGCAGCCTCTTGTTTGAGAGGGCGTATCAAATCGAACTCTTACCCGTAGAAGCTAGGACAGTATTAGACAATTTCCAGAAGGCAAGATGATATTAGTTAGAATTATTTGGATGACAGTACCACAAATTTGTTCAAGCAAATCTAAATTTTCTCATAGAAAATGCCAATTTGCTGATCAAGAAAATTATTTTTTTTAAATTTATAACTAGAATGACTGGCTCGGTTATCGACACAGTCATTCCAGTGGTAAATTTTTAAATATTCTCTTTTTCTTGGTCTGAAAATGGACATTTCTCATGACCGCCACAGAAGCCGTTTTTGGCGTTAAAGCTAAAATAAATTTTATGTGATTCTGCCCTAGCGATAACAATTCGCCTGGGATCTTGTAAAGCAACTGTCAGAATAGATACTACTACTTCATATTGACCCTTACAAGACGAAGTCCGCCAAATCCGGCCTCTACAGTGATCTTGAGAAATGCCCATTTTCAGGCCAAAAAAATAGTATTTTGAAATTTTATCACTGAAATAACTGGCTCGGTAACCGAGCCAGCCATTTCAGTGATAAATTTTCAAAAATACTCTTCTCTTGGCTTGCAAATGGGTATTCAATAAGGAGATATGTTGATATTCTTGACCGAATTAAAACATTAAATGATTCATATTTCTTGCTTTGTTAGGTAAATGAGATGCTAAGTGAGGCTGCGAGAGCAGACGTGCCTTCAAACGCCAACCGCCTTCAAACGCCAACGCATCTCCGCAACCGTCATATACATCTACCTCACAAAGATGCGGATTTCAGGTAGGTGTAAGCTTAACAGGCATCCTTAACCTTTCACTGTCTAAATATTTTCAAGAATATCAAAATATTTGCTTACTGAATGTCCATTTGCAGGCCAAAAAGAATACTATTTTTGACCATTTACCACTGAACTGATTGGCTCGATTATTGAGCCAGTCACTCCTGTGGTAAAACTTTAAGAACAGTCTTCTCTCGGTCCGCAAACGAACGTTCCTTAGAACTGCTGCCAAGGACGGTTTTGATCGGCTTAGCCATGAACGGGTTAAATAGCAAGTAGAAGAAGAAGAAGAAGAAGAAGAAGAAGAAGAACAACAACAACAACAACAACAACAACAACAACAACAACAACAAACAACAACGAGAATGCACTCGAGGGAGATGCTGACTCACGCCTTTGCGCCCTGTCTTGATTATGCTCTTAGTGAGCGCATCACTTAGATAGTTGATCTATTGACCTCAACTTCAAAGCAATCATAAACTGTCGTAATATGAAGGCGTGTGCTAAATATGGTGATTCAGACGATTCTGCCTACCTATTCCAGAGTTATAGTCAAAATGTGTATCCAAGTATGCACTTAGTGACCCGGTGACCGAGATATTTGATTCTTTGTACTAAATCGCAACACACTTGTAACCACTTATATTATGAATGGATATGCAAAATTTGGGGATTCTAACAGATAGACAGGCAAGCAAACAGACAGATAGACAGGCAAGCAAACAGACAGATAGACAGGCAAGCAAACAGACAGATAGACACACAGAGAGAGACAAATAGCTATCGACGGCGCGAGCAGCAGCAGCAACAACAACAACAACAACCGATAATAACACGGCCAACAACAACAGTGCGATATACAACACCGTGAAAACAACAATGTGACTAACAACAGCGCTACTAACAAACACACAATGAATAACATCACAACAAACAATAACGTGACTAACAACAACACGAATAACAACATCGCTATTAACAGCTACACAAGTAACAAAAACACGGCCAAGAACATGACTAATAGAAACATGACTAACAACAGAAAGTAACAAGTAGAATGCACTCGGACTAGCTGCTTACTTTTGCCTTTACGCTCTATTTTACCAATGCAATTTGTGACCCCGTGACCTAGATAATTGACCCCTTAGCCCGAACCTCAACTTACGCCGAGCCATCATTATCTGAATGGTTGTACCAATGTTGGCTATTCTGCTCTATTGCATCCCCGAGTTAGGGAAAATATGTGTCATTATGAGGTCAATGTTTAATATTTTTCGTTTGAAATAAATGTATATATATATATATATATATATATATATATATATATATATATATATATATATATATATATATATATATATATGGGCAGATAAAATATGGATGAATGAGCCAAATTTGTTGATCCTAGGCTCATGCATTCCCAGACCAAAATGTGCATTCCGCAATGTGCAATTATTTACTGCGCGATATAGATATCACTTCTTGCCTTTACAGACAATATATGAATGATAGTGTCAAATCTTGTGATTATATCCACATGGATTCTGGAGTAATGGCCAAAATGTGCATTCCGTTATGCACTTCGTGATCCCTTCACATAGAAACTTGGCAATGGCACTGTTTAGTTTTAGCCATGCCCCGCCCATCTCTAGCTAAGCTCCACCACACCTCGCCCGTGTTGGGATCGATCTATCTCTGAACTCCCTGACTATCAATTTCCAGAAAACTATATAGGTAAACTGTTGAATATTGAGAAACTAATTTGACTGGGCGCTGTTGCTGCCTATGGCAGCAACAGCGCCCAGTCAGATTAGGTCCAAAATATTCAACATCATCTGTATTAAATAGTAAAGACATACAAATCGTACAACAACGCTTAGTCCGGCAGCAATTATGCGTTCGTGACGTACTTATCTACGTCATTCATTACGCCATTGATTATGACGTCATCCCACACGTCACCTTGATTATGACGTCATACGATGGATGGATAGGCTGGAAAGGTCAATTCCGTTATGCACTAAGTGATCCCTTCCCATAGATATTTAGCGAATGCGTTATGCACTAAATAATCACTTCAACGAGACATTTGGCCATTTGAGCCGAAACTCAAAGTACTTCTATCCAAGCACGATTTGGCTGAATTCGGGTGCTGAAATTTTTCCTTTTTGTATTCTTGCATTTCCGAGCTAGAGCAAAACGTGTATTCCGGTATGCTCGTAGTGACCCTGTGACCGAAATACATAACATGCATGTATGCATGCAGGAAGGCAGGCAAGCAGGCATGCAGGGAGGCATTCAGGCAGGCAGGCAGGCGTGCGGACAGGCAAACACGCAAGCAGTTACCTTTCATTATAGTTAAAAGAGTTCACATGTTATCGAATAATAATAACTAAATGCACACTATCTACAAGAGAAATCTGTAACCGCCCCATTTATAAATCCAGTGGACTGGGTGCTAAGCGACCACGATCCCTCGATGTTCTTATTGAGAATGGGGAATTCCAGTTTATCCATCACTCATATGACGTCATAATCAAGTACGTGGCGTGTAAGCTGACGTCATAATGAATTACGACATGAATGACGTAGATACGTTCGTCACATACGCATAATTGATGAAGGACTAAGCGTTATAGTACGAATTGTATGTTTTTATTATTTAATAATTAGTTTCAAAATATTCAACAGCTTACCTGTATAGTTTTCTGGAAATTGAGATTCATAGAGTGCAGGCATCGATTGATTCCAAAACGAGCAAAGCTTGAGTGGAGCTTAGTTAGAGATGGGCAGGGTATATCTAAAATTTGATTCCTCAATTTCCTCAATTTGCTTGGCAGGCGGCATATTTTATATTTCTGATTTTGTTCTTCTTTCTATAGATCATTGAGGACGGACATGTATACTCGCCACTGTGCCCTATCTAAAGTGTTTATAGATCTCCATCGCAGACGTCATTTCTGACGTATCACGATATCATTACAAAGGGTGCATAGAGAGTCATCGAGCGGGGATGTAAAAATCGATCTCAGAACTTCACGTCTACCTACACTTTTCTGAATATATATATATTTTTTATATATACCACAATGGCGGAATTAGCTTGTTTCTCGAAGATCGCGCGAAAACGAATTAACTAGCTAAATATTTCTAATTTTCCTCCAGATATAGTTGGAAAACTGTGTTGTCCAGTAGTCATCAACAATTTGCTTATTCATTGGATGCTTGTTCCAGAAGTTGCGTGACTTTAGTTAGCCGTGGGGTGCATGGATACGCTCAGTACTTCTGCTGCGTGGCTCGGCGAGGGAATATCCTAGAACGTGTGTCACAAATGCTTGCTGAGGAATGGTGAAGAGGTAGGAAAATTCGACAGGGAATTAGACAAGGTTCAATAGACGCGTTAAGAATTGTTTAATTGTTAGTAAATAGTATCAACAAACGTGTATGTCCATTATGTAGTCATCCTGTATGAATTGTTTCTTGCGTTCTGCCTTGCAAAATCTGTTTTCATAATGATATAGAATGCGGTTGATAAGCAATAGTCTATGCTGCTGTAGTGTAAAATGCATAGAAATAGAATGCTGCAAAATGTCTGGAAATAATTCGCACAGCGAACCAGTAAAAATCTCTGGAAAATGAATTTATCGCTAACCACATCAACTGTATTATCGCCAGCCTCTTGCAATGTAACAATGTTCTGGGAAAATGACGATACCAGTGGGAATAATAGCATTAACACAAGCATGCCTGAGGCTCATGATTACGATCTAGCAGCTGACCTGGCACCAGTTTTCGCTGGAATCGATTTCACGTTAATGTTGCTTATACTGATGGGAAATGGATTCGTATTTGTTCTTATCCTGTTCCGCAAGCATCTACACACAGTCACTAATTTCTACATAGCATCTCTCTGCCTCTCAGGTACGTTATTCTAATCGGCAACAGTGCCGAACATAAGGCATTGCAACAAGTACATTTGCACGCCGCCCCCCCACCCCCTCCCATATGTTATATCCAGGACCCCCAAAACCAAAGTGTGGCAAATTGTGTCTTTAATTTGGGGCTCCTGCATAACTTTAAGCTACATGCATAGATGCCACACCTATAGTACAAATCATCAATCAGTCAAATTTATCCCAAAATGAAACGATTTTGAACACGATAAAAAAAATGTTCTGTTGAATATCTTGAATATAATTAGATAGGAAGACACTGCTGCCGCAGGCAGCAATGTCTTTCAATCAAATTATCTTCAAAATATTCAACAGTATCGTTTTATTTTTTTGTATTTGAAATATGTCAAAATGTTTCTGAGCTGTACGGAATAAGACTGATGTGGCCTGAGCTGTATGGAATAAGCCTGATTTGGCCAAATCCCAACACCTCTACAGGTGCCACATTATCATTACTGTCCAAACTGGACTATAGCTTTCTCATGATCCTAACGGCGGTACCTAGGTCCCCAATGTAAGAATTTCTGAAACTTAAGTTCGGCCCTGAGGGAAGGCATGCCATTGGTACCAGGGAGGGGTTGGGTGGGGTGTGGTGTGGTGTGGTGTGGGTGTGTGCGCTCGTTATATACAGCTATTGACCATGAAGGGATCCGATCTGTCACTCAATTCATAACCAAATATGTCACATTCTAATTGATGTTCTAATCCAGTTGCATATTACCGGGTCTTTTCAAAATGGCGTTACTCCTTAACGGAAATAGAAAAGTGTGTCACTAATGTGTACGAATTGAATGTTTTTAAAAAAGACTTTACAAGGTGTAAGAGCGAGATGTAGTAGCACTTTTATGATCAATAATCTCGATTTGACGTTAAGGGGTCATTATGCTCCTTGATCGGTTGCATTGATAAGCTCGCCCGATAAGGGTAATAGTGATGCCCGTGACGTAATTGACCTAAGTGGTGACTAATCTTATCATTGACATAAACTTTATCCCAAACCGAATTGACCTTTCCAGTTTATCCATCCATCATATGACGTCATAATCAACTACATGACGTGTAGAATGACGTCATAATCAATGACGGCATGAATGGCGTAGATAAGTTCGTCACTAACGCATAATTTGTGACGGACTAAGGGTTGTTGTACGAATTTGATGTCTTTACTATTTAATAAATATGCTGTTTTGAAACTAATTTGAATAGGCACTGTTGCTGCCATAGGCAGCAACAGCACCATATCAAATTAGTTTCACGATATTCAATTGCTTAGCTGCATAGTTTTCTGAAAATTGATAGTTATGGAGTTCAAAGATCGATCGATCCCATCATGATCGAGTCGCGGGTTTTATATAAAAGCTATACAATATTAAAGAATCAGCTATAATTAAGAGGGGATGCTATGGTTTACGTCACAATGATTTCTGTCGTTCCAGCTGCTGAAGCCATCTCTTCGCATGGAACGACGCAAACCCACGAATTACACTGTCATCGTCTACAGTATATAGCAAATCCAATAGATAATACAAAGTGCTCTCGGTCCATTGTGTAATGGGGATAATTTTCATTGCAAACCTCAGTTTGCTAAACCTGCGTTTACATAAAACAGCTGTTACTGATGACCTGGATACTATCCAGAGATCAATGCCAATATTGGGATACGTGTTTTCAAGGGAATGAGAATTCATTACTTCTGCGAAGTTTAAATTAAAAGCGGTAGAGAAATTTGTTAGCAAGGGAGCTGCTTGTTATTTAAAACTTTTAATTTCAGCTGAAAACTAGGCAGCATCAATATCTATAGAGTATTTCAAACAAAGATCTACTGCACATTTCTGTACTTGTTCCCATGCCCGATAGATATTTACCTGAAAAAAAAAATATATACAAGATTCTTCTGACATTCATTTAAATCAGCACAGAAGTTGTCCTAATCCAGTTGCATATTATTGTTTCTTTCACAATCCTGTTCGACAGTCAGTAAATGACCTTCATCTTGAGGCATTCTGAGAGCGTACGCTTCACCTTTCTACCAGTACTTTTAACGAAATATTTGTCGATGCCAAATTGATGTTCCCTGTTTCAATTATACTTCCCACGGCTTTATTTTACATTTCTGTACTCGATGTTACTAAACCTTTCAACACTTTCACAGTACCACCGACTGATAGGTTTTTTACGTTGCAAGTTAATGTTGACTCGATCAATAGGTATACGTTTATTGTCACACTCCGACTCTCACATACTGTATATAAAGGGCAAAAAAATGTAAGATCAATTTTCCTGATACTGTATTCCACACCTACGACACTTGTAACATTTACAACTCGAACATTTCCATTTCTTTCAAGACACTATATACGTCCTCTGTTTGTTGTTTATGTGCTACCACAGCTTGCATTTTGACAGCTCATCTAGTTGTACAATGGAATTTCATTGTGACATTTCAGCGACACGCCCCCACATGACTCAGGGTCTGGCGTGTACATTGTACGTATATATCCATTTCATTAAGTCGGCAAATGTACGCTTGCAAGCCATTATACGTACGTGCCATATTGGGGGAATTATCATACCCTTGTCACCGAATATTTTCTATATTTAACACATCTTCTGTCAGTTTCCCTATAATTTCTGTACCCAAACCATACGCTGCCATTGCATAGGGTGTAAGAAAAAATACAAAACTTTCTTGAATTAGACATTGTCCATCTTTTATTTTGACATTAATCTGATCATTGTTTGACACAGCCGGTGTATATTAACGAACGCTAATGCATAACTTTTCGAATTGCAGAGACCTCCGCGTGTATGCAGAATTCTGATTAATTAATTTTGTATACGTAGAGATAAACAACTTAGATATTTCTTTGCAGATTTGCTGTTGGCAATATGTTGTTCAAGAAGAGTATGATAAGGCCTGACCATTTTTACTGCATTAAGGAATAGTCTACATGTAGGTTTTCCTATGATATCTTATGTACATGTACGGACTAGAAGAGTACTTTTGGCATAAAACATTATAGCATCCACCACAACCTCATTATATCAACTGGTCAGAATGGTCAAGTGAGCGTATGCGATGAAGACCGCCTGCTATCCGTCCATCAGTTCACCAACGTCAGCTCTAAACGTTATCTCCTCCTAAACCGCTTGGTGGGTCTTTAATCAAATTTGCATGGAGTAATCTTATACTGGTAGGTTTCAGAACACCTATTCAGAATTTTGATTGGTTAATTATTTCAGTGGGCAGCTGGGATTTAAAAAAAAATCTCAGAAATCATTAAAAACATTACTCCTGCTTAATTAATGATCTGATTTCAACGAAACTTGGGATTCGATGGCGGGAAGCTTCAAGATTTCTAACGGGAATCTTGCTTGGCCAATTTTAGCGGCGGACTATTTTGGATTTTCCGATATTTTCTGGAACCACTTGATGGATTTTAGTCGAATTTGTCTGGAAGCATTCTATCGTGGTAAGTTCTAGAACTTCTTGTCAACATTTTGATTAGTTGATTGTTACGACGCCCTGCTGTGATTTTCTTGAATTACATTAAAACGTAACTCCTCCTAATCCGCTCAGTGGATCTTATCAATATTCGACTGGAAGGATCTTACTGTTTCAGTCTCCGGACCTTCTCTTCAGAATTGTGATTGGTCAATTTGTCAGGTGGCCATCTTGGATTATCTAAAGAATTTCCAGAAATCCTTTAAATAATACGCAGCACCGCACACAGCACTTCCTTAATCAATAAAACGATTTCAGGGATACGTATTTGTACTTTAAAATATTTTAATTTCGATTTCTGGCCAGAACTGTTGAATTTCTCACGAAAAAGCAATAGGGATCTACGAATAGAACATGGCCTTAAAATGCCAATGTTTCAGGCGAATGATACAGGCCACTTGGCGATCTTGTTAATTTTAAACTCTCTAAATATACCTCATTGAATGGTGTCATCAATAGCTTTCCCATCATTCAACGTTTTCCTAGTCATTCCACATAAAATAGCTCTGTATATGTTGTTTTCTATTTTTAAGGTTCGCAATTCTTGGGGTCAAATAAATATACTCGTGTTTGGTTTTTTCCACTCAAGAAGAGCTTCCTTGTACTAACGTTGTCCAATGGACCGTTCCAGTTTATCTATCATTCATATGGCGTCATAATCAACTACGTGACGTGTATGATGACGTTATAGTCAATGACGCCATGAATTATGTAGATAAATACGTCACAAACGCATAATTGGTGACGGACTAAGCGTTGTTGTACGAATTGTATGTCTTTACAACAGCCAGTTAAATTACTTTCAAAATATTCAACATGATTGATGGCTAGGGAGTTCGGGGATCGATCGATCCCAACAAGAACGTGATGTGGGTGGATCTTAACGAGAGATAGGCGGGGCATAGCAAAAACTGGTAAAGTCTATTATCTTACATAGATTACCAGGATCTCGCATGAATCGCATAGATGCTTCTTAACCATCCAGCGATTGCACTACCAAATTTGTAGATACCGGATAGATTCTAATCCAATCAGCTGACCCGCCTTGAGATACTATTGCACTAAAATACACTGCAATTTAAACCGTTCATATGATAAAGAAAAATCACTAGATTATCACTAGATTATTTAAGTCATACATCATTGGAAAGCGCATTCAATTGTCTAAACATTAATGTATTATTTGCTATATTTTTGTAGAATTTTCACCAGATTTTCTGCGTATATGAAATACACCATTATACCTAGATTCATTAAATGATGTGGACTTTGGGGGCTATTTTAAAATCACAATAAACTGTATTACATCTTACAAAAATATCAAAACGAATATAGAAATGTATAGGAAATTAGCTAATGATGTATGACGTCAATAATATTCTGAAATTAGTTCTTCATATAGGCCTAAACTACTTAAACTGCGTATCGGATTCCAATAGTAAAGTATTGCTGTTCGCGTGTCGGCTATCGCCGTTACCAGCCAAGGTCCATGTTCCCGAAGCTATCGTTAGGATAACGACATCGTTATACTAATGTTATGCTATTGGAGTAATTATATCTCTATCCTAACAATAGCTTCCGGAACACGGACATGCACACTGCATTCTGGGAATGTATTTTCCCAAAATACGCTAATGCGGGAAAGACAATAGTTCCATGAATATATTTGATTTCTATTCATGGTGATTTGGTAAACACTGATCACGTGGCTGTCGTGTGAGTGTCGTCGTCGCTCAGAAGTTCGACAGGCCAGTTGTCTATGCCCTACGATCATTAGGTGGCTGGAATGCGACGGACTATTATAATAAACCAGGACGCAATTCCTGAGGAATACCCTAAGAAAATGACCGCCTAACCCACGATGAAGAGATCAACGCCATTCCATGGACTAAGTATTATGTAGAATGCATAATTTATCTTAGCAATATAATATAATAATCTGATATGTTTTTAATATAAACACGTATACATTGTAGGCCCTTATGTGCGCGAAATCTCGTCAGTGAAATCGCGATAGTACATAAATTATGGTTTATATACCTTGTTTATTGCACGAGTTCCGCTCGCTACAGAAAACTAGACGCTCGGGAGCTAAGTGGATGGATGTGATCCGTTAACATAATTTCTGATTCTCAGTGAAGCATCACGCGCATATACACTAGCTACTCGTGTCAAACGAGACAACTGAATCTCGCTGCGCGCGTGATCTCCTCTGGTAAAGACTCAGATCGATTTCTGCGAGGGAATAGAATGCGTCTTTGAACGCGCCATTCGATACACATATCATTTTGAAGTTACACGCTTTCTGTTTTTACGGTTCTGACAATAGCCAATTGGATCAACAATGCCATGGAGGGGGATTTGACCGACATGATTTCCTAACACAGTCGAACATCTATATGGGAAGTACTTTGGTCTGTTGCTAGGTATAGCATTTTAATTTCAGACAGCAAATGAGGACTATACTAGATAGTGTTGCTAAAATATTACTGCATAATACGTTCAGATAGTTATGATAGTTAGATACTTAATTGTCTCGCTGCTGTATGCCACCAGACTATAATTTCAACGGATAATAACTCTGGACACGCTGAATGTTTTGAGTAAAATTTGACTAAAATTTGTTGGTGACATAACCGCCAACAACCTTCAGTCAAATTATTCTAAAAATATTTCGCTGGTCCAGAGATATAACCCTTGAAATATGTCGTCTGCGAAAGCTTAACAGTCAGACGGTTGAATTACGTCAGAGATTGAAAGTTACCTTTTCTTACCGATTCCTCGGAAACTAAACCATGTTTTCTATTTGCTTTAGATCGATTTGGTTTTACTGGACTGGCTGTTGAAAGTAGGGCGGACAGTGCCACCAACCAGAGCATCGTTCCTTAAATAGTAGGCGTGCCAATCACCACATAGACACAACATTCGTGTTGTAAATTGTGGTCCGGGACGTTTGGATAACACGTAAATGGAGTATGTTATATAATTCTCGATGATCAACTTATGCGGCTATTCAGTGTCAATTGGGAGATGTTTGCGAGTGGATGGCGGCAGCATTTTAACATTTTCTAAATGACAATTAGTGGAATTGCGCGCGACGCTGAGCACTGTTTTCCTAGGAATCTCGTTTACAATAATGTGTTATTTCCTGTGTCGTAGACAGGTGAATCAGGTAAATGTAATGTGCATCTAATGTGGAAACTCGCTACCCAAGTCTAATGCATTGCTTAATAGCTTCAATCAGTGACATAACTTGTCGGCTGAAAGCCTACAATGATAATCGCGAATTCTTAGCCTGATTTCTTTTAAAAGGAAGATTTCAAATATTTATAAATTTTAAATTGGCGAAGGATTTCGTCTACATCTTCGTGTAGTGTAACTTTGTCTTTAAATAAAGAACCCGGACATGCTTCCGAGTGATATTATGTGTTGTATAAATAACTATAAATATCTGTTATACAAGTATAAACATATGTGTGACGAACTCCAAGCGTAATAATACAGTGCCTAATGGCACATAGGCAACGCTTCTAGTTTCCAGACGTATTAAAATGGCTTCATCTACGGTTTCCCCAATTGCGCTGCCTGAAAAAAACTTGAATGAGACAAGTGCTGGTGATGGCGCATCCAGGCTTAGCAACACACTGTCGAATACCACGGCCATGGAAGACATTGATTATGATTTGGCATCAGATTTCATGCCGCTGTTTGTCTGTCTTGACTTCATTTTAATGGTGGCAATTTTATTGAGTAATGGATTTGTCTGCATTATTATTGTATGTCGGAAGCACTTACACACATCAACTAACTTCTACATCGCGTCTCTGTGCATGGCAGGTATGTTTCCATTAAATGTCGAAGATATCAAATGCAGTACAATCCATAATTAAGTTAAGATGTTTCCAAAACAACAACAGAAACATGTTAGTTAATACAATGTTGAACACGATGTAAAAATGGTATGTTGAATATTTCAAATTGATTGCGAGCTAGTCAGACTACTACTACTACTACTACTACTACTACTACTACTACTACTACTACTACTACTACTACTACTACTACTACTACTACTACTACTACTACTACTACTACTACTACTACTACTACTTTTTGTTGAAAATCCGACGCTGACGCGGTGGGGCAAACTTCACGGAGCAACTC
Organism: Chaetoderma sp. LZ-2023a; assembly: GCA_034401795.1. NCBI lineage: Eukaryota > Metazoa > Mollusca > Caudofoveata > Chaetodermatida > Chaetodermatidae > Chaetoderma > Chaetoderma sp. LZ-2023a. Next base: position 112,186,291 of record CM067359.1, read on the forward strand.
CTTTAAAACGTGTATAAATAAGAAAAGAAATTAACATATCAAAACAGTGAAAGCTAAGAGAATCTCTAGGCATATACCACAAACATAGAACTACATAGAAAACGAACTTAATAAACAGCTGATAACATAACATAATTCGACAAAGTCATTACTATTTGTACACAGTGTTTTAGTAGTAGTAGTAGTAGTAGTAGTAGTAGTAGTAGTAGTAGTAGTAGTAGTGGTAGTGGTAGTAGTAGTAGTAGTAGTAGTAGGCCCAAATGGTGAGCATAGTTCACCAACAAGTGGTAAAGCGACTCATCAATCATTATCAGTAAGTTACTACTGTTCATTGACACCATTGAGCATATTCATGACCGGCAGGCTAAGTAGATCATACATACTTTAATGTAGCATACCGTGTAGTAGTAGGCCCAAATGGCGAGTGCAGCTCGCCAATAATTGGCGAGGCGACTCGTCAATAAGCAACAAAAAGGCACTCATTGACGCCAGTTAGCCGATTCTTAAATGACGAGTGGACGTAGTAGACTTTACGCAGTATAATGCACATGAGCAAGTATACAAATTACGATGACATAGATGGCGCATCGGATTCAAATTCTAAATTTACTTCATTGTAATTTTTCCAAATTACCCTAGAACACATACACCTACAGTAAACATTTACAACAGGATGTTTATTTTATGTATGTAGGATATCATGCTCCGTTAACCTAATGAACTCGAAACTCAGACCACCTCCAAAATATTAACCAGATGTTCATTTAATATTTAAATATACCGATTCCCAAAGTTCACGTGCTTAGTATACTCGTCAAAATTAGCCTCTCCTAAGGCATTCAAATTTTTTAAATAAAAACAATTAAATTAAATTCAAATTACATGTGTCAAAATACAACAAGCAGCGGGTCTGCTAGTTTATGCAAGTTCTGCTTCTGATATTCTAGATACCCATATTCAATTGATACTAGGCCAGTTTTGCAACACGCATCTTTAAATTTACTTTCTTTTCCATGTTCCACTAGCCTGCAATATTAACAATGAATGCAGCTGGTCAACAATGATCGAAACATAGCTTGTGTTGCTCTTTTTTGTTTCCTGTTTTATCTCTGGCCTATGAGCACCGATGCTTCCAGATAGCCCATACGCCTACATATGACAGGGTTACTAACAATTCTTTCTCCTGGCTATTACTGATTCGTCCGATACTTGAGCAATCTTTGAACATAATTGTTTTAGCCATTAATTTCACACATATTTGGTTCCAAATTTAGCAAGGAGCATATTGATATATACCCAAATGCCTGTAGTTATATGACACTTATTAAATAGATGTTCTATCGTTTCCTGCTCAATATTACATAATAAGCACCTGTCTGTACTTGTTATTGTGCGCATTTAAGTCAGATTGCCGACCCACAGCCTTCGATGCAGTAATCACCATGCTAGGTCCCGTGCTTTCCTGGAAACAAGGTACATGTATTGTTTTCTAGGCATTTTCCAGTTCTTTGGTGTGCATTCTAAATTGTTCCAATGCCTCGCTGCAATAGGAGTCTGTTCCCGACTTTGCATTAAAATTATATACCAGTCTCTAGAAGATAAGTTGTATTTTATATGATCCGAATTAAAAACTAATGTTGGTTGCAACATATCTCTGTTGCCACGTGCTTTCTGTAATTTGAACCATTCACCAGGTATAACATTCTTTATTCTAACAAATAAGCGTTAAGCATCACTATGCCTCATTGGTGGTGTTCTTGCTACATTCTGCATCGCAATCCATTTACGAGATTTCGAATTTACCAAATCCCGTAAATATTGAATGCCATTTTAACCATGGAAGGCAAATATAGTTCAACATCGCTATCACGAAGCAACTCATTGGCCCATTTGCCCCACTCTACGGCATCTTTCCAACAATTAGCTTGTGGTATTGATCGTGTATTTGTAAGGATTTGAGCTGTTCTTTAGATACATTTGTGATCCTCTGATGGTTAGGTGGCGGTTTATTGCACATAAATAAACATTCTACTGGAAATTGGTCCATGTACCTTTGTAGAGGTATCCTTGAAACATTTGACCAAGATGTGTTTGAAGTGAGTAACTTATTCAAGAATTTCAGTTTTAGAGAAGCACACTTTGCTAAAACGTTAACCAAATCCAGACCTCCGTCATCCTTTTCATTGGCGAGGATTGACTACGATACTAAATGGGCTTTGTCCTCCTTTATATATTTGACCAGTTAATAGCATAACTTTGGCAGCTCTGTCCTTCCAAGCGCCCAAAAAGTATCCCTTAGAATGGTTTATATTGACTTTAAGCCCTGATGCCTTTCCAAATCAGCTAAAACTCTAACATCCGCATTTTTATCTGCTTTGGTAAAGGGCTATCCACTTTTTCAAACCAGATGCGTCTTACACTGTTTTCTATCGTTCTGTCAAAGGGATGTGTTTCCAGTTCAATCTTTTGCACTTTGCCGTACTTTTTCAATTCATTCATGATTCTGTCATCTATAATTTCTAGTGGAACTTTCATCTTCACTAATAACCTATCTGACTCGATTTCCTCCACATTACAAACTTCACCTTTCAGAATAAGAACATCTTCTCCTCGATACCTTCGTTTGACACTGTTACGTTCCATACAGTTTTCGTAACATTAATGAGACGCTGCAAAATAGCAGGTCCCCCACCAACCACGTCTTTTAGCCCATGATACCCGTCAATCGCAATGCCACCCACCCATTAATTGTTATCTTAAGGTTTAGGGTACGTTTGTATTTGGTTGCCATTTGATACTACGAAATCAGTAAAGCAATATGGCGTATCAGGTAACACGGTAGAATAACTCCCCTCCCCTCCCCTCCCCACCTACCCACCCCACCCCACCCTTTAAAACGCCTAGTCAGTATAATTAACACTATACTGCCATAATAGCTATCTATAGAGAAGACTAAGCCTAAATTCAAACAGAATTACCAACACGCAAGGAGCTACATACTAATAAATTAGTGTCTCATTTAGAACGTGTGGTTCACTAACCCCCTTATCGGACCATACTTAAAGAGCTAAGCATCAATAAATTAGTGTCCCCTTTAGAACGTGTGATCAACTGACAAATGTCCGGCGATATTAACAGCCGTATATTCGTCAGTCTGCTCTTGTTGATGGGCTTCAGCTCACTCGTATAGCTTAAAATTAAGGTATAATAAATTAGGTATAATCGACAGGCACCTGGAAATGGTGAATCTCGAGAATGCGGGAAACCAACATGTAAGTTAGAAAAATCTATTCCGAATCAAGAGAAATTCACTAGCTACCAAACCAAAGACAAGTTTCGGTTTCAGGCAAGCTTCTGCGTTAAGCATAGTTATATATTCACACGCACGCACGCACGCACGCTCGCACACACGCACGCACGCACGCACGCACGCACGCACGCACGCACGAACGAACGAACGAACGAACGCACGCACGCACCCACGCGCATACATACACCATAATTGTTAAATTGTTTTTTACGTTATTCGTGGTTTTTGCATTGGCCGCGTACTGGGAATAAACGACCTTTCAAAATAGCGGCTTATGGGAGACTCATCAGATCACATTAGGTGGTCTAATTTGACCAGTCGTTTTAATCCTTTCATTGAAAAGTCTGCCAACAAACCATGCATAAAACGAGCCAGATTCAGTGATCTGGAAAACAAACGCTGTGCTCACTCTGTATTGAGTTACACTGACTTATCGCTGATGCATCTATTAGGACTATTTTCGCATGTCTGAACACGCTACGTTCCTGGAATTAGTTACTTCTAAAATACTGAGATGTTCACAGATTTTCTTCTTGAAAATCACTAATCGGATTGACCTGAAACTTGAGAAACGTTTTTTTCATGGGCCGACATGAGCCAAATTTGGATTGAGATTTGTCAATAGAGGATGATAGTCTCTCAGTCAACCATATGACGTGATAATCGCTTACGTCATATATGGCTGACGTCATAATAAATTACGTCATAAATGACGCAAGTTAGTCTGTAATAAACGCTTACTAGTCCGTTAAGTTGTACGAATTGTATATCTTTACTATATAATTAACATTCTGTTGAATGTTTTAAATCTAATTTCACTGGACGCTGTTGCTACCATAGGCAACACTAGCACCCAGTCATATTAGTTTCAAAACATTAAACAGCTTCTCCGTATAGTTTTCTGGAAATCGAGATTCCAACACGAGCTAGAGATGGGATGGACATCACTAAAGGTCGATTCGTCCATTGGTTTGGTGGCCATCATTGGTGGCCTAGTTTTGGCACTGTCCTCTCCTCTATAACCGCTAAATGTATCAATACTAAAGGTGAAAAATCTCTTGTGTTTTCGGTAGTTTTTACATTTTCTAAAATGTTCTACAAAACCACTGATTCAGCGGATCTGAAAATTGACAAACCTCATTTGGGCGAACAGCTGAACAAAGTAGCTTCAAAACAACATGATTGGTCGATTGGTTCGGTTGTCATCTTAAATAACCAAGCTTTCGCGAGAACTTCTATTTCTCAGAGACAACTGACCGGGTTGAGCTCAGCTCTGTGAAGTACAATAAGGACTTGAGGCGATTTGCTCAGATTTGAGAAATATAATTCGGTACATAGGGATTCAAGTTTGTTTATGGGAAGTTGCGATAAGACATAGTAAATTAAACACACGTGTCATGC
>CM067359.1:112191501-112211501 GCA_034401795.1 Chaetoderma sp. LZ-2023a
ATTTCACGTTAATGTTGCTTATACTGATGGGAAATGGATTCGTGTTTGTTCTTATCCTGTTCCGCAAGCATCTACACACAGTCACTAATTTCTACATAGCATCTCTCTGCCTCTCAGGTACGTTATTCTCATCGGCAACAGTGCCGAACATAAGGCATTGCAACAAGTACATTTGCACGCCGCCCCCCCCACCCCCCTCCCATATGTTATATCCAGGACCCCCCAAAACCAAAGTGTGGCAAATTGTGTCTTTAATTTGGGGCTCCTGCATAACTTTAAGCTACATGCATAGATGCCACACCTATAGTACAAATCATCAATCAGTCAAATTTATCCCAAAATGAAACGATTTTGAACACGATAAAAAAATGTTCTGTTGAATATCTTGAATATAATTAGATAGGAAGACACTGCTGCCGCAGGCAGCAATGTCTTTCAATCAAATTATCTTCAAAATATTCAACAGTATCGTTTTATTTTTTTGTATTTGAAATATGTCAAAATGTTTCTGAGCTGTACGGAATAAGACTGATGTGGCCTGAGCTGTATGGAATAAGACTGATTTGGCCAAATCCCAACACCTCTACAGGTGCCACATTATCATTACTGTCCAAACTGGACTATAGCTTTCTCATGATCCTAACGGCGGTACCTAGGTCCCCAATGTAAGAATTTCTGAAACTTAAGTTCGGCCCTGAGGGAAGGCATGCCATTGGTACCAGGGAGGGGTTGGGGTGGGGTGTGGTGTGCTGTGGTGTGGGTGTGTGCGCTCGTTATATACAGCTATTGACCATGAAGGGATCCGATCTGTCACTCAATTCATAACCAAATATGTCACATTCTAATTGATGTTCTAATCCAGTTGCATATTACCGGGTCTTTTCAAAATGGCGTTACTCCTTAACGGAAATAGAAAAGTGTGTCACTAATGTGTACGAATTGAATGTTTTTAAAAAAGACTTTACAAGGTGTAAGAGCGAGATGTAGTAGCACTTTTTATGATCAATAATCTCGATTTGACGTTAAGGGGGTCATTTTGCTCCTTGATCGGTTGCATTGATAAGCTCGCCCGATAAGGGTAATAGTGATGCCCGTGACGTAATTGACCTAAGTGGTGACTAATCTTATCATTGACATAAACTTTAACCCAAACCGAATTGACCTTTCCAGTTTATCCATCCATCATATGACGTCATAATCAACTACATGACGTGTAGAATGACGTCATAATCAATGACGGCATGAATGGCGTAGATAAGTTCGTCACTAACGCATAATTTGTGACGGACTAAGGGTTGTTGTACGAATTTGATGTCTTTACTATTTAATAAATATGCTGTTTTGAAACTAATTTGAATAGGCACTGTTGCTGCCATAGGCAGCAACAGCACCATATCAAATTAGTTTCACGATATTCAATTGCTTAGCTGCATAGTTTTCTGAAAATTGATAGTTATGGAGTTCAAAGATCGATCGATCCCATCATGAGCGAGTCGCGGGTTTTATATAAAAGCTATACAATATTAAAGAATCAGCTATAATTAAGAGGGGATGCTATGGTTTACGTCACAATGATTTCTGTCGTTCCAGCTGCTGAAGCCATCTCTTCGCATGAACGACGCAAACCCACGAATTACACTGTCATCGTCTACAGTATATAGCAAATCCAATAGATAATACAAAGTGCTCTCGGTCCATTGTGTAATGGGGATAATTTCCATTGCATACCTCAGTTTGCTAAACCTGCGTTTACATGAAACAGCTGTTACTGATGACCTGGATACTATCCAGAGATCAATGCCAATATTGGGATACGTGTTTTCAAGGGAATGAGAATTCATTACTTCTGCGAAGTTTAAATTAAAAGCGGTAGAGAAATTTGTTATCAAGGGAGCTGCTTGTTATTTAAAACTTTTAATTTCAGCTGAAAACTAGGCAGCATCAATATCTATAGAGTATTTCAAACAAAGATCTGCTGCACATTTCTGTACTTGTTCCCATTCCCGATAGATATTTGCCTGAAAAAAAATAAAATATACAGGATTCTTCTGACATTCATTTAAATCAGCACAGAAGTTGTTCTAATCCAGTTGCATATTATTGTTTCTTTCACAATCCTGTTCGACAGTCAGTAAATGACCTTCATCTTAAGGCATTCTGAGAGCGTACGCTTCACCTTTCTACCAGTACTTTTAACGAAATATTTGTCGATGTCAAATTGATGTTCCCTGTTTCAATTATACTTCCCACGGCTTTATTTTACATTTCTGTACTCGATGTTACTAAACCTTTCAACACTTTCACAGTACCACCGACTGATAGGTTTTTTACCTTGCAAGTTAATGTTGACTCGATCAATAGGTATACGTTTATTGTCACACTCCGACTCTCACATACTGTATATAAAGGGCAAAAAAATGTAAGATCAATTTTCCTGATACTGTATTCCACACCTACGACACTTGTAACATTTACAACTCGAAAATTTCCATTTCTTTCAAGACACTATATACGTCCTCTGTTTGTTGTTTATGTGCTACCACAGCTTGCATTTTGACAGATCATCTAGTTGTACAATGGAATTTCATTGTGACATTTCAGCGACACGCCCCCACATGACTCAGGGTCTGGCGTGTACATTGTACGTATATATCCATTTCATTAAGTCGGCAAATGTACGCTTGCAAGCCATTATACGTACGTGCCATATTGGGGGCATTATCATACCATTGTCACCGAACATTTTCTATATTTAACACATCTTCTGTCAGTTTCCATATAATTTCTGTACCCAAACCATACGCTGCCATTGCATAGGGTGTAAGAAAAAATACAAAACTTTCTTGAATTAGACATTGTCCATCTTTTATTTTGACATTAATCTGATCATTGTTTGACACAGCCGGTGTATATTAACGAACGGTAATGCATAACTTTTCGAATTGCAGAGACCTCCGCGTGTATGCAAAATTCTGATTAATTAATTTTGTATACGTAGAGATAAACAACTTAGATATTTCTTTGCAGATTTGCTGTTGGCAATATGTTGTTCAAGCAGAGTATGATAAGGCCTGACCATTTTTTACTGCATTAAGGAATAGTCTACATGTAGGTTTTCCTATGATATCTTATGTACATCTACGGACTAGAGTACTTTTGGCATAACACATTATAGCATCCACCACAACCTCATTATATCAACTGGTCAGAATAGTCAAGTGAACATGCGATGAAGACCGCCTGCTATCCTTCCATCAGTTCACCAACGTCAGCTCTAAACGTTATCTCCTCCTAAACCGCTTGGCGGATCTTTAATCAAATTTGCATGGAGTAATCTTATACTGGTAGGTTTCAGAACACGTATTCAGAATTTTGATTGGTTAATTATTTCAGTGGACAGCTGGGATTTAAAAAAAAATCTCAGAAATCATTAAAAACATTACTCCTGCTTAATTAATGATCTGAATTCAACGAAACTTGGGATTCGATGGCGGGAAGCTTCAAGATTTCTAACGGGAATCTTGCTTGGCCAATTTTAGCGGCGGACTATTTTGGATTTTCCGATATTTTCTGGAACCACTTGATGGATTTTAGTCGAATTTGTCTGGAAGCATTCTATCGTGGTAAGTTCCAGAACTTCTTGTCAACATTTTGATTAGTTGATTGTTACGACGCCCTGCTGTGATTTTCTTGAATTACATTAAAACGTAACTCCTCCTAATCCGCTCAGTGGATCTGATCAATATTCTACTGGAAGGATCTTACTGTTTCAGTCTCCAGAGCTTCTCTTCAGAATTGTGATTGGTCAATTTGTCAGGTGGTCATCTTGGATTATCTAAAGAATTTCCAGAAATCCTTTAAATAATACGCAGCACCCGCACACAGCACTTCCTTAATCAATAAAACGATTTCAGGGATACGTATTTGTACTTTAAAATATTTTAATTTCGATTTCTGGCCAGAACTGTTGAATTTCTCACGAAAAAGCAATAGGGATCTACGAATAGAACATGGCCTTAAAATGCCAATGTTTCAGGCGAATGATACAGGCCACTTGGCGATCTTGTTAATTTTAAAACTCTCTAAATATACCTCATTGAATGGTGTCATCAATAGCTTTCCCATCATTCAACGTTTTCCTAATATAAGTCATTCCACATAAAATAGCTCTGTATATGTTGTTTTCTGTTTTTAAGGTTCGCAATTCTTGGGGTCAAATAAATATACTCGTGTTTGGTTTTTTCCACTCAAGAAGAGCTTCCTTGTACTAACGTTGTCCAATGGACCTTTCCAGTTTATCTATCATTCATATGGCGTCATAATCAACTACGTGACGTGTATGATGACGTTATAGTCAATGCCGCCATGAATTACGTAGAAAAAATACGTCACGAACGCATAATTGGTGACGGACTAAGCGTTGTTGTACGAATTGTATGTCTTTACAACAGCCAGTTAAATTACTTTCAAAATATTCAACATGTTACTTGTATAGTTTTCTGGTAATTGATGGCTAGGGAGTTCGGGGATCGATCGATCCCAACAAGAACGTGATGTGGGTGGATCTTAACGAGAGATAGGCGGGGCATAGCAAAAACTGGTAAAGTCTATTATCTTACATAGATTACCAGGATCTCGCATGAATCGCATAGATGCTTCTTAACCATCCAGCGATTGCACTACCAAATTTGTAGATACTGGATAGATTCTAATCCAATCACCTGACCCGCCTTGAGATACTATTGCACTAAAATACACTGCAATTTAAACCGTTCATATGATAAAGTAAAATCACTAGATTATCACTAGATTATTTAAGTCATAAATCATTGGGAAAGCGCATTCAATTGTCTAAACATTAATGTATTATTTGCTATATTTTTGTAAAATTCTCACCAGATTTTCTGCGTATATGAAATACACCATTATACCTAGATTCCTTAAATGATGTGGACTTTGGGGGCTATTTTAAAATCACAATAAACTGTATTACATCTTACAAAAATATCAAAACGAATATAGAAATGTATAGGAAATTAGCTTAGCACGCTAATGATGTATGACGTCAAAATAATATTCTGAAATTAGTTCTTCATATAGGCCTAAACTACTTAAACTGCGTATCGGATTCCAATAGTAAAGTATTGCTGTTCGCGTGTCGGCTATCGCCGTTACCAGCCAAGGCCCATGTTCCCGAAGCTATCGTTAGGATAACGACATCGTTATACTAATGTTATGCTATTGGAGTAATTATATCTCTATCCTAACAATAGCTTCCGGAACACGGACATGCACACTGCATTCTGGGAATGTATTTTCCCAAAATACGCTAATGCGGGAAAGACAATAGTTCCATGAATATATTTGATTTCTATTCATGGTGATTTGGTAAACACTGATCACGTGGCTGTCGTGTGAGTGTCGTCGTCGCTCAGAAGTTCGACAGTCCAGTTGTCTATGCCCTACGATCATTAGGTGGCTGGAATGCGACGGACTATTATAATAAACCAGGACGCAATTCCTGAGGAATACCCTAAGAAAATGACCGCCTAACCCACGATGAAGAGATCAACGCCATTCCATGGACTAAGTATTATGTAGAATGCATAATTTATCTTAGCAATATAATATAATAATCTGATATGTTTTTAATATAAACACGTATACATTGTAGGCCCCTATGTGCGCGATATCTCGTCAGTGAAATCGCGATAGTACATAAATTATGGTTTATATCCCTTGTTTATTGCACGAGTTCCGCTCGCTACAGAAAACTAGACGCTCGGGAGCTAAGTGGATGGATGTGATCCGTTAACATAATTTCTGATTCCCAGTGAAGCATCACGCGCATATACACTAGCTAATCGTGTCAAACGAGACAACTGAATCTCGCTGCGCGCGTGATCTCCTCTGGTAAAGACTCAGATCGATTTCTGCGAGGGAATAGAATGCGTCTTTGAACGCGCCATTCGATACACATATCATTTTGAAGTTACACGTTTTCTGTTTTTACGGTTCTGACAATAGCCAATTGGATCAACAATGCCATGGAGGGGGATTTGACCGACATGATTTCCTAACACAGTCGAACATCTATATGGGAAGTACTTTGGTCTGTTGCTAGGTATAGCATTTTAATTTCAGACAGCAAATGAGGACTATACTAGATAGTGTTGCTAAAATATTACTGTATACTACGTTCAGATAGTTATGATAGTTAGATACTTAATTGTCTCGCTGCTGTATGCCACCAGACTATAATTTCAACGGATAATAACTCTGGACACGCTGAATGTTTTGAGTATAATTTGACTAAAATTTGTTGGTGGCATAACCGCCAACAACCTTCAGTCAAATTATTTTAAAAATATTTCGCTGGTCCAGAGATATAACCCTTGAAATATGTCGTCTGCGAAAGCTTAACAGTCAGACGGTTGAATTACGTCAGAGATTGAAAGTTACCTTTTCTTACCGATTCCTCTGAAACTAAACCATGTTTTCTATTTGCTTTAGATCGATTTGGTTTTACTGGACTGGCTGTTGAAAGTAGGGGCGGACAGTGCCACCAACCAGAGCATCGTTCCTTAAATAGTAGGCGTGCCAATCACCACATAGACACAACATTCGTGTTGTAAATTGTGGTCCGGGACGTTTGGATAACACGTAAATGGAGTATATTATATAATTCTCGATGATCAACTAATGCTGCTATTCAGTGTCAATTGGGAGATGTTTGCGAGTGGATGGCGGCAGCATTTTAACATTTTCTAAATGATAATTAGTGGAATTGCGCGCGACGCTGAGCACTGTTTTCCTAGGAATCTCGTTTACAATAATGTGTTATTTCCTGTGTCGTAGACAGGTGAATCAGGTAAATGTAATGTGCATCTAATGTGGAAACTCGCTACCCAAGTCTAATGCATTGCTTAATAGCTTCAATCAGTGACATAACTTGTCAGCTGAAAGCCTACAATGATAATCGCGAATTCTTAGCCTGATTTCTTTTAAAAGGAAGATTTCAAATATTTATAAATTTTAAATTGGCGAAGGATTTCGTCTACATCTTCGTGTAGTGTAACTTTGTCTTTAAATAAAGAACCCGGACATGCTTCCGAGTGATATTATGTGTTGTATAAATAACTTTAAATATCTGTTATACAAGTATAAACATATGTGTGACGAACTCCAAGCGTAATAATACAGTGCCTAATGACACATAGGCAACGCTTCTAGTTTCCAGACGTATTAAAATGGCTTCATCTACGGTTTCCCTAATTGCGCTGCCTGAAATAAACTTGAATGAGACAAGTGCTGGTGATGGCGCATCCAGGCTTAGCAACACACTGTCGAATACCACGGCCATGGAAGACATTGATTATGATTTGGCATCAGATTTCATGCCGCTGTTTGTCTGTCTTGACTTCATTTTAATGGTGGCAATTTTATTGAGTAATGGATTTGTCTGCATTATTATTGTATGTCGGAAGCACTTACACACATCAACTAACTTCTACATCGCGTCTCTGTGCATGGCAGGTATGTTTCCATTAAATGTCGAAGATATCAAATGCAGTACAATCCATAATTAAGTTAAGATGTTTCCAAAACAACAACAGAAACATGTTAGTTAATACAATGTTGAACACGATGTAAAAATGGTATGTTGAATATTTCAAATTGATTGCGAGCTAGTCAGACTACTAGTACTACTACTACTACTACTACTACTACTACTACTACTACTACTACTACTACTACTACTACTACTACTACTACTACTACTACTACTACTACTACTACTACTACTACTTTTTGTTGAAAATCCGACGCTGACGCGGTGGGGCAAACTTCACGGAGCAACTCCTTTAAAACGTGTATGAATAAGAAAAGAAATTAACATATCAAAACAGTGAAAGCTAGGAGAATCTCTAGGCATATACCACAAACATAGAACTACATAGAAAACGAACTTAATAAACAGCTGATAACATAACATAATTCGACAAAGTCATTACTATTTGTACACAGTGTTTTAGTAGTAGTAGTAGTAGTAGTAGTAGTAGTAGTAGTAGTAGAGGCCCAAATGGCGAGCATAGTTCACCAACAAGTGGTAAAGCGACTCATCAATAATTATCAGTAAGTTACTACTGTTCATTGACACCATTGAGCATATTCATGACCGGCAGGCTAAGTAGATCATACATACTTTAATGTACCATACCGTGTAGTAGTAGGCCCAAATGGCGAGTGCAGCTCGCCAATAATTGGCGAGGCGACTCGTCAATAAGCAACAAAAAGGCACTCATTGACGCCAGTTAGCCGATTCTTGAATGACGAGTGGACGTAGTAGACTTTACGCAGTATAATGCACATGAGCAAGTATACAAATTACGATGACATAGATGGCGCATCGGATTCAAATTCTAAATTTACTTCATTGTAATTTTTCCAAATTACCCTAGAACAAATACACCTACAGTAAACATTTACAACAGGATGTTTATTTTATGTATGTAGGATATCATGCTCCGTTAACCTAATGAACTCGAAACTCAGACCACCTCCAAAATATTAACCAGATGTTCATTTAATATTTAAATATACTGATTCCCAAAGTTCACGTGCTTAGTATACTCGTCAAAATTAGCCTCTCCTAAGGCATTCAAATTTTTAAAATAAAAACAATTAAATTAAATTCAAATTACATGTGTCAAAATACAACAAGCAGCGGGTCTGCTAGCTTATGCAAGTTCTGCTTCTGATATTTTAGATACCCATATTCAATTGATACTAGGCCAGTTTTGCAACACGCATCTTTAAATTACTTTCTTTTCCATGTTCCACTAGCCTGCAATATTAACAATGAATGCAGCTGGTCAACAATGATCGGAACATAGCTTGTGTTGCTCTTTTTTGTTTCCTGTTTTATCTCTGGCCTATGAGCACCGATGCTTCCAGATAGCCCATACGCCTACAGATGACAGGGTTACTAACAATTCTTTCTCCTGGATATTACTGATTCGTCCGATACTTGAGCAATCTTTGAACATAATTGTTTTAGCCATTAATTTCACACATATTTGGTTCCAAATTTAGCAAGGAGCATATTGATATATACCCAAATGCCTGTAGTTATATGACACTTATTAAATAGATGTTCTATCGTTTCCTGCTCAATATTACATAATAAGCACCTGTCTGTACTTGTTATTGTGCGCATTTAAGTCAGATTGCCGACCCACAGCCTTCGATGCAGTAATCACCATGCTAGGTCCCGTGCTTTCCTGGAAACAAGGTACATGTATTGCTTTCTAGGCATTTTCCAGTTCTTTGGTGTGCATTCTAAATTGTTCCAATGCCTCGCTGCAATAGGAGTCTGTTCCCGACTTTGCATTAAAATTATATACCAGTCCCTAGAAGATAAGTTGTATTTTATATGATCCGAATTAAAAACTAATGTTGGTTGCAAACATATCGCTGTTGCCACGTGCTTTCTGTAATTTGAACCATTCACCAGGTATAACATTCTTTATTCTAACAAATAAGCGTTAAGCATCACTATGCCTCATTGGTGTTGTTCTTGCTACATTCTGCATCGCAATCCATTTACGAGATTTCGAATTTACCAAATCCCGTAAATATTGAATGCCATTTTAACCATGGAAGGCAAATATAGTTCAACATCGCTATCACGAAGCAACTCATTGGCCCATTTGCCCCACTCTACGGCATCTTTCCAACAATTAGGTTGTGGTATTGATCGTGTATTTGTAAGGGTTTGAGCTGTTCTTTAGATACATTTGGGATCCTCTGATGGTTAGGTGGCGGTTTATTGCAAATAAATAAACATTCTACTGGAAATTGGTCCATGTACCTTTGTAGAGGTATCCTTGAAACATTTGACCAAGATGTGTTTGAAGTGAGTAACTTACATCCTTTTCATTGGCGAGGGTTGACTACGATACTAAATGGGCTTTGTCCTCCTTTATATATTTGACCAGTTAATAGCATAACGTTGGCAGCTCTGTCCTTCCAAGCGCCCCAAAAAAGTATCCCTTAGAATGGTTTACATTGACTTTAAGCCCTGATGCCTTTCCAAATCAGCTAAAACTCCATTTAAAATTCTAACATCCGCATTTTTATCTGCTTTGGTAAAGGGCTATCCACTTTTTCAAACCAGATGCGTCTTACACTGTTTTCTATCGTTCTGTCAAAGGGATGTGTTTCCAGTTCAATCTTTTGCACTGAGCCGTACTTTTTCAATTCATTCATGATTCTGTCATCTATAATTTCTAGTGGAACTTTCATCTTCACTAATAACCTATCTGACTCGATTTCCTCCACATTACAAACTTCACCTTTCAGAATAAGAACATCTTCTAGCAGCTTCTCCTCGATACCTTCGTTTGACACTGTTACGTTCCATACAGTTTTCGTAACATTAATGAGACGCTGCAAAATAGCAGGTCCCCCACCAACCACGTCCTTTAGCCCATGATACCCGTCAATCGCAATGCCACCCACCCATTAATTGTTATCTTAAGGTTTAGGGTACGTTTGTATTTGGTTGCCATTTGACACTACGAAATCAGTAAAGCAATATGGCGTATCAGGTAACACGCTAGAATAACTCCCCTCCCCTCCCCACCCACCCCACCCCATCACACCCCTTTAAAACGCATAGTCAGTATAATTAACACTATACTGCCATAATAGCTATCTATAGAGAAGACTAAGCCTAAATTCAAACAGAATTACCAACACGCAAGGAGCTAGATACTAATAAATTAGTGTCTCATTTAGAACGTGGGGTTCACTAACCCCCTTATCGGACCATACTTAAAGAGCTAAGCATCAATAAATTAGTGTCCCCTTTAGAACGTGTGATCAACTGACAAATGTCCGGCGATATTAACAGCCGTATATTCGTCAGTCTGCTCTTGTTGATGGGCTTCAGCTCACTGGTATAGCTTAAAATTAAGGTATAATAAATTAGGTATAATCGACAGGCACCTGGAAATGGTGAATCTCGAGAATGCGGGAAACCAACATGTAAGTTAGAAAAATCTATTCCGAATCAAGAGAAATTCACTAGCTACCAAACCAAAGACAAGTTTCGGTTTCATGCAAGCTTCTGCATTAAGCATAGTTATATATTCACACGCACGCACGCACGCACGCACGCACGCTCGCACACACGCACGCACGCACGCACGCACGCACGCACGAACGAACGAACGAACGAAGGAACGAACGCACGCACGCACCCACGCGCATTCATACACCATAATTGTTAAATTGTTTTTTACGTTATTCGTGGTTTTTGCATTGGCCGCGTACTGGGAATAAACGACCTTTCAAAATAGCGGCTTATGGGAGACTCAGGGATTTATTTCCCTAAGTAAGTCATCAGATCACATTAGGTGGTCTAATTTGACCAGTCGTTTTAATCCTTTCATTGAAAAGTCTGCCAACAAACCATGCATAAAACGAGCCAGATTCAGTGATCTGGAAAACAAAGGCTGTGCTCACTCTGTATTGAGTTACACTGACTTATCGCTGATGCATCTATTAGGACTATTTTCGCATGTCTGAACACGCTACGTTCCTCGAATTAGTTACTTCTAAAATACTGAGATGTTCACAGATTTTCTACTTGAAAATCACTAATCGGATTGACCTGAAACTTGAGAAACATTTTTTTTCATGGGCCGACATGAGCCAAATTGGATTGAGATTTGTCAATAGAGGATGATAGTCTCTCAGTCAACCATATGACGTGATAATCGCTTACGTCATATATGGCTGACGTCATAATAAATTACGTCATAAATGACGCAAGTTAGTCTGTGATAAACGCTTACTAGTCTGTTAAGTTGTACGAATTGTATATCTTTACTATATAATTAACATTCTGTTGAATGTTTTAAAACTAATTTCACTGGACGCTGTTGCTACCATAGGCAACACTAGCACCCAGTCATATTGGTTTCAAAACATTAAACAGCTTATCCGTATAGTTTTCTGGAAATCGAGATTCCAACACGAGCTAGAGATGGGATGGACATCACTAAAGGTCGATTCGTCCATTGGTTTGGTGGCCATCATTGGTGGCCTAGTTTTGGCACTGTCCTCTCCTCTATAACCGCTAAATGTATCAATACTAAAGGTGAAAAATCTCTTGTGTTTTCGGTAGTTTTTACATTTTCTAAAATGTTCTACAAAACCACTGATTCAGCGGATCTGAAAATTGACAAACCTCATTTGGGCGAACAGCTGAACAAAGTAGCTTCAAAACAACATGATTGGTCGATTGGTTCGGTTGTCATCTTAAATAACCAAGCTTTCGCGAGAACTTCTATTTCTCAGAGACAACTGACCGGGTTGAGCTCAGCTCTGTGAAGTACAATAAGGACTTGAGGCGATTTGCTCAGATTTGAGAAATATAATTCGGTACATAGGGATTCAAGTTTGTTTATGGGAAGTTGCGATAAGACATAGTAAATTACACCGACGACATTCTTGGCCCCCTTCCCTGTTTGCATCTATACCCCTTCTTCTTCTTCTTCTTTTTCTTCTTCTTCTTCTTCTTTTTCTTCTTCTTCTTCTTCTTCTTCTTCTTCTTCTTCTTTTTATTATTATTATTATTATTATTATTATTATTATTATTATTATTATTATTATTATTATTATTATTATTATTATTATTATTATTATTATTATTATTATTATTAACCATAGTGTATATATATGTTTCAGATATTTTCCTGGCCTGTTTCACAATTCCTATCCAGACAAATGCGCATATGGAGCATGAGAGCATGACTCGCACTATATGTAAGTCCGTGGAATACATGAGCTACGTGGCTATGAGCGCCACTGTGTTTTGTACTGTAGCTATTGCGGTGGACAGATATCGTGCCATCGTGTATCCTTTACTACTAAAGCTAACTCTAAGAAAAACGTTGGTAAATATTGTATGTATTTGGTTGTGTGCGTTTCTGTACGGCGCTAGAGGTGCAGTGCTTTTTGATGTGATACGAACAGAACATATGCACGAGGGAGAGTGGCGGCATCACGTGGCTTGCGGTATCAAAGCTGACCATCTCACCACAAATGGTGCTATGATTATAATGGACTTTCTCGTTATTTATCTAATACCTATCCTCGTAATAGCGGTGCTTTATGCTCGTGTCTATAGGTCCTTGTACTTAGAGTCCCACAAA
Organism: Chaetoderma sp. LZ-2023a; assembly: GCA_034401795.1. Taxonomy (NCBI): domain Eukaryota; kingdom Metazoa; phylum Mollusca; class Caudofoveata; order Chaetodermatida; family Chaetodermatidae; genus Chaetoderma; species Chaetoderma sp. LZ-2023a. Next base: position 112,204,728 of record CM067359.1, read on the forward strand.
TCCAATGTAAGAACTTCAATCGTACTTTTGAATAACAGGAAGCGGATTATGCGATTATTGTTGTCCGTGGTCCTGTTTTACGCGTTCTGCCATCTTCCATTACATGCGTGGTCGCTCAAACAATTCATCGACGACAGTAAATTCCCTGGATTTCTCATCGTTCATGATATCGTTGATACAATCGCATTTACAAACGGACTCTTTAATGTTCTCGCCTATATGTACTTCAACGAGCGATTACGGGGAGAGATAAAGAAAGTGTTATGTAGATCAAGACGGATTCTTCCAGTGGACACTCGCATCGAGGTTGGCCAATCGCAAGTTGGTGTGACACATGGACATTGTAGTACAGCTACCGGTACACATCTAAATCCTACACGACAAACATGGCTTGGATATAGCCGATCTAACATTAGACCCAGCCCTTCACACATGGGGAGAAGTACCTGCCATATTGTAAGAAGCCCGTGTCACGTCATACCGTCAGATAGCATATGATATGAATGTCTTCTAAACTGCAACAATAGGCCAATTGCACCCGCTCTCTCTCTCTCTCTCTCGCTCTCTCTCTCTCTCTCTCTCCCTCTCTCTCTCTCTCTCTCTCTCTCTCTCTCTCTCTCCCTCCCTCCCCCCCTCTCTCTCTCTCGCACGCGCTCTCTCTCTTTCTCTCTGTGTCTCTCCTCTCTCCCATCTCTCTCTCTCGCTCTCTCTCTTTCTTTCTCTTTCTCCCATTCATCATTCATCTCTCTCTCTCTCTCTCTCTCTCTCTCTCTCTCTCTCTCTCTCTCTCTCTCTCTTCCTCGCTTTCTCTCTCTCTCTCTCTCTCTCTCTCTCTCTCTCTCCCTCTCTCTCAATCTCTCCCAATATCCCTTTCTCGCTCTCTCTCTTCCTCTTTCTCTCTCTATCTCTCTCCCCCCCCCTCTCTCTCTCTCTCTCTCTCTCTATCTCTCTCTCTTTCTGTGTCTCTCTCTCTCTCTCCCATCTCTCTCTCTTTCTGTGTCTCTCTTTCTCTCTCCCATCTCTCTCTGTCTCTCTCTCTCTCTCTCTCTCTCTCTCTCTCTCTCTCTCTCTCTCTCTCTCTCTCTCTCTCTCTCTCCATATCCCTTTCTCTCTCTCTCTCTCTCTCTCTCTCTCTCTCTCTCTCTCTCTCTCTCTCTCTCTCTCTCTCTCTCTCTCTCTATCTCTCTCTCTCTCCCACTCACGCCATCTTCTCTCCCACCTCTCTCTCCTTCTCTTTCCTTCTCTCTCTCTCGCGCTCTCTCTCTCTCTCTCTCTCTCTCTCTCTCTCTCTCTCTCTCTCTCTCTCTCTTCCCATATCCCTTTCTCTCTGTCTCTCCTCCTCTCCCTCTCGCTCGCTCTCTCTCGCTATCCTTCTTCTCTCTCTCCCTCTCTCCCCCTCTCTCTCCCTCCCCCCACCCTCTCTCTCTCTCTCTCTCTCTCTCTCTCTCTCTCTATCTCTCTCTCACAAATCATTGTCAATTCTGACAACTTTTAGGCAAAACTCAAATAAATACGGTCTTAGTCAATTGTGTTTATTCATGTTCATATACCCATGTCTGTAAAACAAGATGATCCGCATCTATAAAATAACTGATGACATTTCGACTGAAATAACACATTATGACATACGTATTATATTTTGGCACAGGGATCAAATGGACCTGTAAATAATCTGTTTATTCAATGTCAAAAGCCAGAATCGCTAAAACAAGACGAGGCCTCTTATATTACGCATTTTTCTAAAACACTTAGAATCATTTCACAAATATTACTTAAATCCAGGGTACTGGCGCATGCTAAATACGGAGTTCTGAATGGTCTGTTGTCTACTTTACGACAACTCGTAACTCACACACTTTTGTCAAACTAGTTCTGAAGTTAATCCGTTAATATAGTTGGCATACAAATTTATTCATGAAAGAAGTAGTCCCATAAAGTTGAAACCTGCAATCAAGAGGACTATCATTTTTCATACAAATCATATAATAACGATAAAACGGCGACCTCTGTAATATTATATTATGCTCCGAAATAAATGGATCCAGTCTCTCAGTCATTCAGATGACGTCGTATACGTCATATTTAGGCTGTTTTCATAATCAATTACTTCATGAATGACGTAATTAAGTCCGCTATAAATGCTTTACTAGTACGTCAAATTGTACGAATTGCATGTCTATTCTATTTAAAAACCAATGTGTTGCATATTTTGAAACTAGTTTGATTGGCACTGTTGCTGCCATAGCCAGCAACCGCAGCCAGTCAAAATTAGTTTCAAAATTATCAACAGTTTACCTGCATTGTTTTCTGAGAATGCAGATTCAGGGAGTGTAGGCATCGATCGATCGATCCCAACACGGGAAAAACCTGGGTGGAACTTAGATAGAGATGGGCGGGGCATAACTAAAACTGCATTTCTCCATTATGTAGTTTTGCTCAGCATATTTACTAGTATGGTGTTGATATACATGAGAAAATATGACACGTTTTCATTCTCACTGTCTTCATTACCATATATGATCTGTGAGGCATTGAAGCATCCAACCCATCTATACTGGCTAAAGCAAGAAATGCCTAATATTTGTTTTCGAAAAAGACACCTGGTGCCGGTGCAGTCTGTGTGCCATGTACGTCAAATGATGTGACTAATTTCCTCAGTTCGTTTTTGTCAATGCAGTTATCCGATTTGTAACTCAAGTATCCGAGGTCATAATCAAAAGCCGTCACTTGTTAGCGGACGTCAAGATAAAAATGACATTATGTAAATGTGTCAATGTTTCGAAGTCATGAATCCATCCATTTTAGCATTCCGTCGTAAATCCCAGTTATAGATCCAAAGTTACAGATAAAATCATGATACATAGTCGTGGCTCTCAGCACTGCAGAATATCAATAGTGGTGGGTAGCATTAGAGGCAGTGTGTTACTATTTAATACATCTTGCATTGTTATGCAACACAGTTGCATTATGCAATTCTACACGACCGCAATGCACCAGAAATAGGTGCGTCTAGTTTGTTATTTCTATGTTGAATCAAGTTCGTACTAGATACGAGTGTATGCCAGATTAGGAGGAACTTGTACGCTATTTAATGAATAGCTTTTAGAATGGACGGGTTCATGACTTCCAAACATTCCCTCATTCGCAATATGTCCGTCACAAAAATGGCAAACTGTCAAATTAATTTCAACAAATACGTAACAACCTTTCTGCATTGTTACCTTGGAATTGAAATCATGGGATTTCATGGTTTAGCGTGTAGAAATAGATTCAACCAGTTTAAATGGAGGACACAGCTTAGCTAAAATTGGCCTGACATGGATATTCAGTCATAACATGAACAACTTGCACTCGTCACCCCATTCCTCAAGTAGCATTTTTCAATAAAGCCATTCCGATGCAGTGATGATTTACCCAAGCTGAGGTGCAATGTGTTCTCTATGGTTGCAAACGTGAACACTATGTATCAACCTTTTCACATAATTCACCTTTCCAGAGTACCCACCTATCATATGACGTCATAATCAACTACGCGATGTGTAGAATGACATCATAATGAATGACGTCATAAATGACGTCGATGAGTACGTCACGAACGCATATTTGAAGACGGTCTATGCGTTGTTGTACAATGTGTCCTTATTATTTAATAAATATTCTGTTGAATATTTTGAAACTAATTTGACTGGGCGCTGTTGTTGCCTATGGTAGCAACAGCACCCAGTCTAACTAGTCTAACTAGTTGCAAATTACTCAACAGCTTCCCTGAATAGTCTTCAGGAAATTGATAGTTAGGGCATTTGGGGATCGATCAATCCCAACTTGGCGAGGTGTGAGTGGAGCTGTGCCGATATATTCAGCATAGGCACACCTTCGTCCCGGCATCGATCAAGTAAGCAGCGTTATTAGTGGCATAACACGTACAGTGGCAACCATAGTTGCAGATTCGACTACTGTCTGCATAAGAAAAATCAGCATCTTCATAAGCATGCAATGCAAGGTTTTTTTTTAAAGCATGCACTGAGTTGATCTACAAATATTTGTGCATCTCTCTCTCTCTCTCTTTCTCTCTCTCTCTCTTTCTCTCTCTCTCTCTCTCGCTCTCTCTCTATCCCTATCTCTCTCTCTCTCTCGCTCTCTCTCTCGCTCTCTCTCTCTCTCTCTCTCTCTCTCTCTCTCTCTCTCTCTCTCTCTCTCTCTCTCTCCACCTGGCTAGCTATTCCTTCTTCGTCGTGACACAACATCGTTATTCTCTCACTTGGCCTGAAAAAGCTTATGCCATGCAAACCACCATGCATACCATTCGTATTCCAGGTCTATCACCTGTCACGCATTTAACGCATTTGAATGATATCGATCAAATTAGCTTGTTCATTGATCTTTTAAATTAAATTTCTCACGTTCCAGCCACCAATGAAAATTACAATTATTGGGGTTAGGGAAATGAGGTCGTCCGCCCATCCATCCATTCATTCGTCCATGAATCTACCTGCCCATCTGATTTGATTGTGAGCGTTTTGAGAAATCCAACATGCCATCCAAGATGGCCGCCATTTCATGTTTTCTACTATAACTTCCTTTACATTAAATCTAGGATACTAATTTTGGTGTTTAGATGTATGATTATAAGCTCGTTCAAGGATTGCATCAGAGACAATTCAATATGGCCGCAACCAATGGCCAGTGTTTCCTGGTTTGAGCTCTAATTTTCGTCGTATTAAATCTATATATAGGTTTTATGGGTGAAGGAAACCCGAAAACCATTCATTAGGGCGCTATAAAATTACATCATAGGAAATCAAATATGGCCTTGCGCGCAATGCGAGATATGCTATGCGTTACGTAAGTCTATGGAGGTACTTTTAAAAGAGATTTTTGCTCGCTTCATGAAGGGAGATCATGTCATGAGACAACGGCGTGGCTTGTGTAATGGTATTTGGAGTGGCATGTTAGTCGACGCAACCATTCATGTGGAACACCCATGCTCCCCGTGGGATAATGGACCTGTCCATCTTTAGCTATGCCCCGCCCGTCACTAGCTAAGCTCCACCCCTCGCCGTGTTGGGATTGATCGATCCCCAAATGCCCTAGCTATCAATTTCCTGAAAACTATACAGGGAAGCTGTTGAATATTTTGTAACTAATTTGACGGTGTGCTGTTGCTGCCTATGGCAGCAACAGCGCCCAGTCAAATTAGTTTCAAAATATTCAACAGAATATTTATTAAATAGGAAAAGCAAACACTTTGTACAACAACGCATAGACCGTCTTCAAATATGCGTTCGTGACGTACTTATCGACGTGATTCATGACGTCATTCATTATGTTGTCATTGTACACATCGCGCAGTTCATTATGACGTCATATGAGGGAGGAAAGGCAAGAATAACTGATGACAAAAGGGGCAGGGAACCCATCAGGGCAAAAATCGAGTAATGTATCAATTCTTTCCGACATACCGATCCAGATAATCACCTAGACCTTATGCTTAACATCGTGAGAGAGAAACATGAACCCTCTGGAGTCAATCATGAGCCAATTTCCATGAATGGAGACGCTAAATTGTCTTACACAAATGTCATTTACTCGAGAATCGCAGTGCCCCTGGCTAGTGCTCGCGAAGTTAATAACAAGGATGTCATTCACATAACTTATCACCAACGTATATGCCGATGTTTGATTCGACAGGAGAAATGAGAGCAGCCACGTCGAAATTGTCGCTAAAATACAATTTCAAGTTTAGGTATCCGAGAGGACATCTTGTAACATCTTGCCGTCTCAATCATACATGGAAAATGAACGGTGTATACCTTGTATTCGATTGGTATTATGAATATAGTAAAATACTATTGATTACCTGAAAATAAGGAGCAGCTAACAGGCCTTTTTGCCCACCTTCTAACCCATGATAAGTTATTCCATGCACATACACATGGCTATAAATTGGTTCTCATTGGAGAGGAAGCGGCCGCAGTCGAGATCAGCAATATGGGTGTAGTAGCAGCAACAAGATCAGATCTGGCAACAACACACGATGAAGCAGTCACTTACCATGTTCGGCAGATGTGGTCTAATGACGTGTGGCCGAATAGATGCGCGACGTAAGATAACGGTTGTCTCGGATGATACGGACGATGCCTTTGTACTGCGGAATTAGAAATCAGGGACAGGTCAGTAATTGACATTGGGAAAACAGTAGAGAAACGTTCCTGTATAGTTACCGAAATCCTGCGTTAACTGGTAGTCTGTTGATATGTGATATACAAGCGGGCTTCTCTAAAGGTACTGCGAGCCGGATAGCCCTTCCTCTCACTTCGGTGATTGTGCCACCGCGTTTGTGTCAGCTCGGTATGGAATTAACGCGCCAATAACCAACTTGGACCGTTGTATATATTATATACCGTCTGACTAACCTTTTCACCGACAGATCCTTGAATGAGTAAATTCTTTATGATATACAACTTATTTTGTTGAATATTTTGAAATTAATTTGACTGGAAGCCGTTGTTCAACGGTTTTCTTGTATGATGCCTTGAAAATGGTTGCGATGAATACAGACACCATGGTTCATCACATACTGTGCTTCTCTCTTTGTTAAGCATTGGCAAGTGATAAGCAATTTTTCAATTTCAATTTTCAAGTTTATTCGGTAACTTCTTCAGAAGTGTACGAGACATATATACATGAAAAATACATATAATGTATAAGCAGCTACATATTGTCTCAGCTTCAACTGTCGTTTGTGGCTCTCTTAGTAAGCATACTCTTTTTCAA
>CM067359.1:112216501-112259001 GCA_034401795.1 Chaetoderma sp. LZ-2023a
CCATGACAGCCATGTTTTATCACTGATCAATTTCTTTTGAACAAACTTTAATCACCCTTAGTTATCGATGAAATATCAGGAGTTTCAGCCTGCACCGTACAGCACTTCCTGTGATGTCATTTTCAAGAACAAGATGTTCACCGGAAAATGGATCAGTTAAAATTCCAGGCACTCAATATGGGGTACTCCTGGCCGAATTTGGTTAAAACTGGGAATTGATTAACCCAATAATACTCATGCCGCCCAAAAAATTGCTTCTGCAGTAGATCTGAGAAATGTCCATTTTCAGACCAGGACTCAAGTAGAATACTATTTTATACATTTTCTACTGGAATGACTGGCTCGATAATCAAGCCAGTCATTCCAGTGATAAATTTTCAAAAATAATCTCGACCTGCAAATGGACATTTTCTATGAGAAAATTGATACTTATTTTGAAGAATTTAAGGGGTAAATGGCTAAGGACGAGACATCTGAACAATCAAATTTCTGAACAGAACTTCTGGAGCGTACCATAGGGTCCGTCTAGTTAAATTTGGTTAAAATCAACCAAGTGGCTGAGGAGATGCTTTTTGACAATTTCCGGGAACATTTTCGTAGAATCCAAGATTTTAACCCCAAAACTGACTAATCACAGTTCTGAAGCGTAACACCATAGGGTTCTTATAGCCAAATTTTGTTGAAATCCACCAAGGAGATGCATTTTGACAATTTCCAGTAAATCATTTGTAAAATCTAAGATTTTCACCGACCAATTTATCGATCAATCAGAATTCTGAAGAGATGTCCTGGAGCCTAACACCCAGGGGAAGATTTTAAGGATTTTTCTACTAACCCAGACGGGATAGTACATCATTGATTTTACTATCCCGCAGCAAATTTCACTAACCCAATGTTTGTAAGCTCAAAGCTGATCACTTCTTTAATCCAATCACTGATACAGAGAAGCCGTTGAATATTTTGAAATTAGTTTGGCTGGAACGCCGTTGCTGCCTTTGGTGGGTACTCAACATAATGACATTTGAGTAGTGTTTTTTTTTGCATTTCCTCTTTTGAGAGCAACTAACCCAGACAGGTTAGTGCAGGTGCAGTTTTACTAGCCCATATGAAATTCTACTGTCCTCGGGTTAACAGGTTAGTCTTATAATCGAGCCCTGCTAACACGATAAGATTCTCCCGGACAAATTTACCTGAACTAGGTCATAGGAGATGCGATTTGACAGACAGCTGAGTCACGACCACCACGGTACAAGCTCACTTGGTCCAAAGGGCCCATGAGCCAATGGAAACAGGTCAAGCTGACCTAGCTTGTAATGGTATAAATTTACCACAATTTCATTAAGGATGACACATTTATCAGCATTTATCTCATAATCGGCCATAACTGTCATGATTTTTTTTACCTGCGTCGCCAGACGCAAGGGTTAGTATGAGAATGGAGTGCTTAGACTTCTTTTGGGTAAATATCACAATGCAACAGCTTTCAGCAACAATTTCTTCAAAATGGACACAATGTTTGTCCATGGGGTCCCGAATAGGTGCACCAATTCTGAGCTCAAAGCTAAATCTCAAACAGTAAAAGCTTTCAGTTGGTAACATTGCTTCCAACACAGACACTTTTGACGTCATAGCGGCCCAATTGAAAAATATACATGTCTACATGTATCAACGACATGTATATTGTACAAATTTATCCAGGTTATTCATTACAACCGAATTACCATTGCATAAGCTAACCCAGGATATATTCAATTTGACCGATGGACGAACACCCTGGCATAGGCTCACTTGGGCGTTCAGGTCAGGCGAGTTAATAATGATCTGATATTTTCCGAATATTCTCAGTTTATTGAAACTTAGCCATGCACAAGAATCATAGTAATTTCAATAGTTGATGCAACAACAATCTTCTATGATTTCACATAGAATGGCTGTACTAATACCAGAGTGTACTGTGAAGGCCCATGCTTCATTGTGCTATGATTTCACATATAATTGCTGTACTAATACCTGAGTGTACTGTGAAGGCCCATGCTTTCATTGTGCTATGATTTCACATAGACTGACTGTACTAATACATGAGTGTACTGTGAAGGCCCATGCTTTCATTGTGCTATGATTTCACATATAATGACTGTACTAATACATGAGTGTACTGTGAAGGCCCATGCTTTCATTGTGCTATGATTTCACATAGACTGACTGTACTAATACATGAGTGTACTGTGAAGGCCCATGCTTTCATTGTGCTATGATTTCACATAGAATGACTGTACTAATACATGAGTGTACTGTGAAGGCCCATGCTTTCATTGTGCTATGATTTCACATAGAATGACTGTACTAATACATGAGTGTACTGTGAAGGCCCATGCTTTCATTGTGCTATGATTTCACATAGAATGACTGTACTAATACCCGAGACTACTGTGAAGGCCCATGCTTTCATTGTGCTATGCTTTTCTGACCCATGTTTGCTTTAACCCTTTCATGGATGAATTCCCCATATCTCATTTTCAAGGCAACCATAGAGGAAAACGGTGGAATATTTTGAAATTGATCTGACTAGAAACTGTTGCTGTTTTAGGAAGCAACAACTTCCTGTTAAATCAATTTCAAAGTATTCAACAGAATAAGTTTTATGTCGTAAGGAATTAATTTTTTCAGGGATTTGTCAATGAAAGGTTTATGCTAACACCGCCTTCCAGTCAAATTATTTGCTGAATATCGAACAGCTTTCTTATATTGTATTAACTCCCTTGAAATAGCTATAGATTGTCAGACTGACACTGGAGTTTCATGGATAAAAGCCAAAGAATTAAGAGACTCATGGACAACAAAACATCATGGATAAATCTTGCTCACACTTGATGCATGTGGCTAAGGTAAAGGAAAAGGAAGCTTCCAAATGGTGTTGATTGGTAACACCATACAGTAATGTAACTACTATCACCAGCAAAGAAGATACAATGAATCAGAATAACTTAAAGTAACTAAACTACCTTAATATGCCGCCCAATGCTCAATTTCAATTTCTTTATTTACACCCAAGCCACAACGTGGCACAAGGGGAAACAGAAGTACAATATTTTACTTGTCTAAATGGCGGTTTGGCCTACATAAGATTATTATTATTATTATTATTATTATTATTATTATTATTATTATTATTACTATTATTATTATTATTATTATTATTATTATTATTATTATTATTATTATTATTATCAAGAATTTGAGAATTTGTGCTGAGCCTGTGTACATTTACACGCAAAGAGGAGACCACTTCCAAAAGACCTTCACCGGAATGGCCGGATCGGTTACCTTACCGATCATTCCAGTTACACGCTTCCAGAAAATAGCCCCCTCCATGCATGCAAATCGTCATCCCGTAAGCCCATTGCAGATACCGTTTTCTCAGGCGCATGACCATTATAGGGTTGGGTTGACGCAAGAGAGACCAAGATCTCGCTTCCACTAGTCGATTTCGCACCCGATTGGTTGGCAATTGTTGTGTTACACGTGTTGCATACAGCAGTGTTTTGGATTGTAGTGAATTTGCGCTTTTACTCTGACGAATTTTGCCAACAAATCAGCTAGTGCCACCGATTCATAAACATAACTTTTGATTCGGCACTCTGATTACGATTTTGTTGAGAGGGAAGTTGGGTGGGGTGCGGGCGGAGGGTGAGAAAACGTATATAATTTATTTTTTCAGTTCACCCGTTTAAAAATAACATCTACAAATTTGCAGAGTGATATTAATTTTGATCTGTTCCGAACATTGACAAGTTGGTTCATCTTTAGGGTATTTGAGCGTAGTCTATAATATTTATCGATATATTCTTTTATTTCACTATCCAGGGCTGGGCATTCAAACAGATAGTGAAATTCGTCACCTAGGACGTTCTGAGCACATATTGGGCACACTCGCTCGTTTCGAGGTAGTGGATTTTCATATTTTCGGCGTTCTACAGGTAGTCTGTCGTTACTCATTCTGAATTTACAAAGTAATCTTGAGAATTTCTGGGGTAGCGATATTAAATAATTTTCAAATTGGAAATTTTCCTTGAAAATCCTATAGCTGGTACATGTGCTTCTATGGAAAATTTCCCCTCTCCATCTCTGGATATATTCGTCGGAGACCTGCTGTTTTATGCTTAATTTTAGCCAGTCTAACTGACCTGGAATTTGGCTAAGCCATACAAATGAAAGACCTGAGTTATCCAGCAGCGTTTCTATATGACTAATCCAGGGCCATTTAAAGGTATCATTACGGAATAGATTATACAATAGCTTATACAGTCTTGTAGCTATTTTACCGTCATTTCCACTAACAATTTTCCCCCGGTATGTTATCATTCTTATATTAATTTTTATACTGAGGGCCAATTGTCCAAGCTCCCCATAGACCATTGCCGTATGTGTTGACTTTTTTACGCCTAGAAGAATTTTGCAAAATCTTTTATGTAATTTTTCAATCAATGCGATATTCAAGAAACCCCATACTTCAGACCCATATAATAAAATCGGTGTGATCATATGTTCAAAAAGGTTTAATTGTAAGTCAATTGGTAAATGGAGAGCTTTAGCCTTTGTGAGCAAGGCAAACATTGCTCTGCTGGCCTTATCGTATAAGTGCTTAATAGCTCTGGTAAATGTACCGTTACAAGCGAATTTAACTCCCAAATAAAGGTATTCAGAGACGATCTCTACATAATCATTACCAAGTGTGAATTTAGGCACCTTTCGGACCTTGCCCCTAGAAAAAATGATGCATTTGGCTCAGATGCGCGAGGAGAGATAAATCTAATTCTGTTCCTTTTTACAAGCGGTCCTGCTATCACTGTACCTGTTATATAACAGTGATCTACTAGTCTATCTGCTACTTACAGCGATATAAAATACCCGAAACTATTATGAACACAAGTTGACAGGCCACTGGTATATGCAACAATGAATTTCAGTGAAAATGGTTTCAAAATATTCGCTGGCATAATTTTGACTGAGAATCCTTGCTGCTGCTAGCAACTACTTCCAGTCAGATTGTTTTCAAAATAATCAGCAGTATTGCACCAGTAGCAAGCAGTAAATACGCTCTGTTATAGGTATCAATGCACAAATGGAATACTATTTGCGTGACACTTAAACCCCACTAATAGGCGCTTAGGTCCACTTACATCTTTGATTGTTTGCAATATGGGTAAAGTGATTGCTCTGATTATTCAGATAAATACATGTTTAATGTTTATGTTTAGAAACATCGTTTTAAGTTATTCTGATTCATCTCTGGTATTTTACTGGAGTTACTAGTTTTATTCCTCTATGATGGTACCAATCAACAACATTTCGATGTTCATCTTTTCATTTTCTTTAAATTATAATATATTATGGTGGCTGTTCTAGAGGTAGCGTTGATTGACACAAATCTTTGAAATTAATGATAATTTCAACAATTTCAAATGACTAATAACGAAATTTGACCATTTAAGCAATAATAAGTTTTTATTGTGAAAGATTATATATATGATAATATTCTTAGAACATAGAGTCATAGACAGTAGAACTCCGTCTGGTGATTAAAGCACAATATGTACTGAATTTTGTCCCATATAAATGAAATGTGCAGACAGTGAGTGAAATGTAGCCGCATGTGTGAATACCGCATATTGTTCACAGTATGTTCTCAATAATAGGTGTGTGTCACTGAAGGAAGTCTCCACACTGAGTGTCCGACATGGCGATAGTTCTTATCCTGCCAGGTGATTACAGCAGTTCTTACTAAAGCACACACTATAACATCACATATTCAACTGAGCAAAGTTATGCACATGACACGTCGTTATCTCAGAAAGTGGGTGTAGTCCTCTAAATAAATGGTTAAACCACCTAAAAACACATAGATTTCCTCAAGGGCAGTGCCACTCTCTGAGTAACACGACTATCACAGACCTGCTAAAGAAATGACAGTTAAAGAGAGATGTTTAAATACATGTATGAAGCATGTTCCCCGAGTTTGTTGAATCGATATGAAGGATATTGAAGCACTTTCAGAATTCTACTTTTGAAGTGAACAAGAATACAAACTGAGACATATTTTGAAATAATACTGCTTTTAAACTGTTATTGTCTTGAATAGCTTACAGCATTATTCTTTCTAAAATATACATCAGTGTACCTACTTTCATAAAAACCTGTACTTTTTAATTACAGCCTCTCGATATCAAGAGCTATTCAATAATGATGTTGTGAATATTTTAAAGCTAATAATTTGACTGGAAGTTGTTGTTGCCATAGAGAGCAAAAGTTCCCAGTCAAATTAGTTTCAAAATATTCAACAGAATCTCCCCTACATTATAACAAATCGGTAATAGCCGGTCTGTGAGAGATAAAGGATTAATATCCTAATTATTATGCTTTGACTAAACAGAATTTAATCATCTTGTCACCTTTAGTCGTTTTACTTTCAAAATATGGAGACACTAGTGCTTCAGTTATTGTACCTGTAGGCTTATCATGATTGTCTCATTACCCTTGCCGTGTAGAGGTAATAAGGTATTGCATTCAGATCTGATAGTGTGTCTGGAGCTCAGTATCGCTCACCTGGAGTACTGTTGCCAGCAATAGTTTTTAGTTTTAAAAGCACACATTGTGGCCAGACATTTGTAAGAGTAACCTGTTAACCCTTTAATGGTCAAATTTGGTCAGAAGATTTTAATATCTGCCTATTGAATGTCTATTTACAGGCCAAGACAATACAACTTTTGAAAATGTATCACTGGAATGACTGGCTCGGGTATAAAGCCAGTCATTCCAGTGGTAAAATTTTCAAAATTGTATTCTCTTGGTCTGTAAATGGACATTCCTCAAGACCATAACAGAGGCCGGTTTTGGCTGGTATGACCATTAAAGGGTTAAACAATTTTTTGGGGTTTTCTGGAAACCCAAGATAGCTGCTGAAATAAATCCACTAATCAATTTTATGTATATTCTATTCGGATGCCTAACACTATAGCAGCCAAGTTTGATTAAAATCAGCCAAGTAGTAAAATGTATTAATTACTGAGGAGTATTCTTTACCAAATTTCATTCCTAATTTCAGAAATCCAAAATGAGCACAAAAGATTTAACAAGAGGCCCAAGGGGCCTGTGTCGCTCACCTGGAGGACTATACATTTTTGTCAAAACTGTTGGTGGGTGGTTTAGGAGTAGTCTTTTAAATGAGTGTGGACATTCAAGTTCAATATGACCGCCAAACATGCTACATTTTGATTGGCCTACTGCGGCCCAAACTTTAGTGGCACTTGATGCCTAATCATATCTCCCAAATTTCGGCCTGATTCACACAGTGGTTCTGGAGTTGTTTTGCCAAAAAATAGGTTATCCAAGTTGGCCGCCAAACCATTTGGCCAATCAAGTTCCCTTGAACAAACTTCGTGCAGCTCTTGCCCTGGATGATATTTCATGCGTTTTGAATCGATCCCAAAGCGATTTTAGAGAAGATTTTATAGACATTTCTCAAAATCGACCAAAATCCAAGATGGCACGAGAAGAAATCATTTTAAATTTCACATTGCTTTAGCATGGGAGATTTTGGCGGGTAAATGAAACAAGATGGCCGCTAAACCGTTCATCTGTCAGTCTTGAAAATGGCAAATTTGAAGTCACAATACGCACAAACATACATGAAACCAATTTCAGCATCAAAATCTAGCAAATAAAAAAATCCAATATGGCCGCCAAACACGCTATATATTGATTGGCACACGGCGGCCAGTTTTTTGACGGATCAACTTCTCTTGAACTAACTTTAATGACCCTTAGTATCTCATCATATATCACAAATTTCAGCCTGATCGCGTCAGTGGGCCTGAGGAAGAAGTTGTTTTTGCGGAAACGAGGTCATCAAAGATGGCCACTGGACCATCTCGTCAATCAAGTTGCCTTGAACAAACTTGAGTAAGCTCTTGCCCTAGATCATATTACATGAGGTCTGAATTGATCCCTCAAACGGTTTAAAGAAGATTTTTAAAGACATTTCTAAAAATCAGCCAACATCCATGATGGCCATCGACCAAATTGGCCAATCGGCTTCGTTTGAACAAAATGAAATCTCTATGCCATAAGGATGCTTCCTGCCAAATATAATTCAAATCGGCCCAGAAGTTCTCGAGAAGACATTTTAAATTTCCTATTGCTTTAGTATGGGAGCGTTTGGCGGGAAAATGATCCAAGATGGCTGCCAAACCGTTTATCCACCTGTTTCAAAAATTGCAAATTTGAGATCAGAATACCCAAAAACCTATATAAAACGAATTTTGGCCTCAAAATCATATCAAATAAAAAAATACAATATGGCTGCCAAACACACTATATTTTGATTGGTCCACCACGGCCATATTTTTTGACGAATCAACTTCTCTTGAACAAACCTTAATCAGCCTTAGTTGCTAATTATATCTTACAAATTTCGGCCTGCTCGCGTCAGCGGTTCTTGGGAAGAAGTCGTTTTTGTGAAAACTAGGTCATCCAAGATGGCCGCTGAACCATTTGGTCAATCAAGATTCCTTGAACAAACTTGATTCAGCTCTTACCCTAGATCATATTTCGTGAGTTCTGAATTGATCCCTCAAACGGTTTGGGAGAAGAAGATTTTTAAAGACATTTCTAAAAATCGGCCGAAATCCAAGATGGTCAAATTGGCCGATCGGGTTCGTTTGAACACTTGAATCTCTATGTCGTAAGGATGCTTCATGCCAAATATAATTGAAATCGGGCCAGTAGTTCTAAAAATTGAAATATCAAAAATTTGAATAGAAGTTCTAGAGCCTATGTCGGTATGACCCTTCTAGCCAAATTTGGTTGAAATCTGTTAAGAAACTAAGGAGGAGATACGTTTAGACACTTTTCGGTAAATTTTAAACAAACTAAGTTTTTTACCACAAAATTTTAAATATAAGAAATCTGAAGAGAAGAGCCTACCTTCATATGATCGTTCTAGCCAGATTTGGTTGAAATCTGCCAAGAAACTAAAGATGAGTAGCGTTTTAAAGCCATTTGACAATTTCCGGCAAATTTTAAATAGAATCCAGGTTTTTTACACAAAAAATTGAAATATAAAAAACCTGACGAGAAGTTCTAGAGCCTACCTTCATATGATCGTTCTAGCCGGATTTGGTTGAAATCTGCCACGAAACTAAGGATGAGTAGCGTTTTAAAGCAATACGACAATTTCCGGCAATTTTAAAATAGAATCCTGGTTTTTTACACAAAAAATTGAAATATAAAAAATATGAATGGAAGTTCTAGAGCCTACCTCAGTATGATTGTTCTAGCCGGATTTGATCGAAATCTGCAAATAAACTAAGGAGATGCATTTTGACACTCTCCTGTAAATTTGCAAGTTTTTACCCCAAAAAATTGAAATATCAAAAATTTGAATAGAATTCTAGAGCCTATGTCGGTACGACCCTTCTAGCCAAATTTGGTTGAAATCTGTCAAGAAACTAAGGAGGAGATGCGTTTTGACACTTTTTGGTAAATTTAAAACAAAATCTAAGTTTTTTACCTCGGAATTTGAAATATCAAAAACCTGAATGGATGTTCTAGAGCCTACCCCCTTAGGATCATTCTAGCCAAATTTGGTTGAAATCCGGCATGATGGAGGGATGGACGGTTGCCACGGCATAAGCTCACTTGGCCTTTCAGGCCAGGTGAGCTAATAATGGAGTTACGGATATCCCAGAAGCTGCTGGTGTGATTTAGGTTAACACAGGGAGGTGTTTGTGTGTGTGTGTGTGTGTGTGTGTGTGTGCGTGCGTGCGTGCGTGCGTGCGTGCGTGCGTGCGTGCGTGCGTGCGTGCGTGCGTGCGTGCGTGCGTGCGTATGTGTGTGTGTGTGTGTGTGTGTGTGTGTGTGTGTCTGTGTGTCTGTGTGCGTGCGTGCGTGCGTGCGTGCGTGCGTGTGTGTGTCTATTTGCAGACCAAGAAGGCTATTTTTGAAAATTTACCATTGGAATGACTGGATCGATGAGCGAGCCAGTCATTCCAGTGGTAAAATTTCAAAAATAATCTCTTGCATCAGTAAATCGAAATTTAAGAGAAATTCGAGGGTTAAAGCGTGAGGAGACTGTATACAGTGGCTACTTGTTTGTATTCCATAAGGTGGTCCCTTCATAGGCATATAATTTCCACTCTGTGATAATATTACTGGTTAACTTGATGGAGGCATTTCAAAATTAAATGGAAAGCTAAACTCGACCATTCATCGAAGAGGCTATGGGACCAATTAGTGGTGGTCATTGTCTTTATCTATGCCTGCTCATTAAAAATAGAGAGAACTGACATGACAGATGCCAGTATAGACTGGCGGTATAACCTGTTTTATTTTGGCCTTAGAGAAGAGTGTGTGCAATATATCTGATATTATTTAAGCCCGCTATTGATTTTTTAAAGAAATTTTAATTTATGACGGTAATAATCATTACACTGCTCGGATCATTCTCACGCCGGTTTGTAAATGTAGCAAAATAACCTAATGCACACCAGATCATGTGTTAACAGTAAATCAATATACATATATCATTATTATAGTTTTCTTACAACGCGCCTTTCCAGTTTTAGCTATTCCCCACTCATCTCTACCTAAGCTACACCAACACAATGCTCGTGTGGGGATCGATCGATCCCTGAACTTCTTGACAATCAATTTCCAGAAAACTATACAGGGAAGCTGTTGAATATTTCGAAACTAATGTGACTATTATTAAATAGCAAAGACATACAGTTCATGCAATGTGTTAGACTATTACACATTTAAACGGACTAAATTGAGTCATTCTTGCTGTAATTGATTATGACGTCATATTACGCGTCGCGTAGTTGATTATGATGTCATATGATGGATTGAAGGAAATTTCAATTTCCCTTTCTCCGAGATCTAACAATACTCACCATTCTATTACTTCTGATACAAGCTAGCCTGGATAGCTTTACAGACTCCTGGAACCAGGTACTCGGCTCGCAACTGCCGAGTACCCGTTTGCCATGAAGCTCATATTGTTTGCATAGCCACCAAACAGGAGATACCCATGGCTTGCCTCCGTGGGGCTGGGAGGCTGGGTCCGTAATAGAATGGTGAGTATTGTTAGATCTCGGAGAAAGGGAAATTGAAATTTCCTTCATTCTCCTTCGATCACTACTCACCATTCTATTACTTCTGATATACACCAGATTTAGACAGTAACCTGGTGGGACGGGGCAAGCCATAAATTGCTACCTTTGCCCCTTGGAGAAAGAGCTAGACTTAAACTTGATTAATGGAGAACTAAAAGGACCATCAAGTTAACGGAACCGAATCACATTCGCATCACTGCTCCACCCCCCTTTTCTCCTAAGAAAAGGGAGAGAACTCACGAACATGCATCAAGCCTGAAACACAAATATGCTAGAGGGTTAACTGCTCTTTGCATATATTAGCCTAGGAATGAGCATGAATATATAAGATGAATGAACATGATATATAAACATAATACAAAAAATTCTCAATCTTGAATTACCTCATGATATTTGGATTCCAGACGTGGAGCCTCCAACCATTCACTTGTGCGGCCATCAGTGACACAATCTGGTTGACATCCTCTCGCTCGACCATGTCTGCTTCTTAATTCTTTCTTACAAACGCCAAAAATTGGAGAAGAGCAGTGTGGTCGTATAACTATCGTTTCAAAACAGCCAAAGCGAGTAGATTGGCGGAGTCTGACACATCCCTCATATCGTAATCCGTGAAAGAGGACTCACAATGCCATTGTGCAACAGCCATGATGTCCTCTAACGGAACACCATTGTAAAGGGCGGTCGAGGCGGCTATTCCTCTAAAATCGTGTGCCCTTGCGCATTGCACCTGGTGCCCAGTCGCAATCTCATGGGTAGTCTGAATGCATTCGACTACCCAACGAGAGATAGAATCCATGGATGCGACGCCATATGGCTTCTTATGGCAGATCCACAGATGTCTATCATTCGACCGTAACGAGTCTGTCCGTTTTTTGTACTTAGTCAAAGCATGGACTGGGTACAAGACACTGGCATCACGATCAAACCTAGTTGGCTTCGGTATATAATGATCGGTTTGCCGGGATATCTCAAAGATTGATTCTTTGACATAAACTCTGCTCTTGGCAGTAGACGCAGACCCTCTCCGGAGACAATAAATCGGTCCCTCTCTGCTGAAAGTGCATGGATCTCACTGCGCCTTCTAGCTGAGGAAGCTGCCAATGGAAAGACCGCCTTTAGAGTCAAATGCTTTAGACTAGCCGAACGCAACAGTTCAAAAGGGTGCTTGGCCAGTACATTAAGCACTAAAGATAGACTCCAGGCTGGAATGACTACCGGTTGTCTCGGTCGGAGATTGCTCATTCCCTTCACCATCACATTCAACTGCGCCACCTCTGGACTATCCCTGTTGGCTAGACAAGGGACAACTGATATCAAAGCTGACTTGTATCCAGCAATTGTGACAGGAGCTAGTCCTGAAAAGAAAAGCTCATAGAGAACGTCTGCTATTTGCTGAATACTGGATTGAAGGTATCAATACCCTTTCCTTCACACCAGTCTGCAAATCTGTTAACCTTGCTGTTATATGACTTGAAGGTTGACCTCCTTCCCGCAGCTGCGATGAAATTTGCAGCTTGTCGAGAAAAGCCTTCCGACGTGGAACATTGTTTGATAACATCCACGCAGTCAATTTCAACATTTCGGGACGCTCGTGTAGGAAGCGTCCCTTGGCCTGGGAGATTATGTTCGGAATCTCGGGTAACTGCACTGGATTGTCCACCAGCAGATCTAGAAGATCTGTGAACCACGCCCTGCTGGGCCAAAATGGCGCTATTAGCAGGACCAGGTACAGTTCCTCCCTGATCTTCACCAATATCTTCGTTAGAAGAATAGTGGGTGGGTACGCATAAGCGTGCATCCCTCTCCAGCTTATCGCCAGAGTGTCTGTATCGATGGCATTTGGATCTGGAATCGGCGAGACATAAGTCATGATTTGAGCATTTTCCTTTGTGGTGAACAAGTCCACGTTGGGTTTGCCCTAATGCTCGAAGATCCTGTGAAGAACTGGAGGGTTAAGAGACCATTCTTCTGGCAGAATTCTCTGTCTCCGAGACAAAGCATCCGCCCGAATGTTCAATCGCCCAGGAATGTGAGCTGCTTTCAAAGCAACCGAATAATTCTTGCACCATTGAATCAAATGCCACACTCTCATACATAGTGTGGGTGACTTGGTCCCGCCCTGTCGATTTATGTATGACACTACTGTCGAGTTGTCCGACCGTATCAATATCGCTTTGCCCTTGACTTTTGGAAGAAACCTTTCCAATGCCAGTTCCACTGCCATCATTTCCAATAGATTGATATGCAGCTGGCTTTCTTGGAGAGTCCATGTGCTCGAGATCTGATGTTCTCCCAGGCAGGCCCCCATCCCTCCAGCGATGCATCCGTGTACACGGACAGCTGGGGTTGGGGTAGGTGCAGCGAAACCCCAACTAGGAGATTCTGACGCGTTTTCCACCATACAAGATGCGACATTATTGTCTCCAAAACTGTTTCCACAGAGACATCAGATACAACTGGATAGGTCTTCGCATCAGAGCAGCGTACGGGATTACCTGCTCCATGGAGACCATCATGCCCAGCATCTGAAGAAACCGCCTCGCCTGAATGTGGTTTCCCAATCGAAAACTCTTGGGGACAGCTAACAGCGACACCACTCTGGGCTCTGACGGGTACACCCTGCCCTCCTCGAGATCGAATCGCATCCCCAAATAAACGAACTGTTGAGTGGGTGTCAACTCGGATTTCTCCTTGTTGAGTATCCAGCCTAGATCTGAAAGTAACTTCAGAGTCAGAGCAGTATCCACCTCTAACCTGGCTGATGTGTCTGCTTTGATCAGCCAATCGTGTATGTAGGTGTGAAGCGCCATGTTCTCTCTTCTGAGAAACGCGGTCACCGCAAACACCACTCTGGTGAAAACACGTGGAGCTGTCGACGGGCCGAATGGGAGGACTATAAACTCCCATACTTGATTCTGAAACGCAAATCTCAGAAACCTGTGACAACTCCTGTTCATTGGAATGTGGAACTATGCATCTTTCAGCTTGATCGATACACACCGACAAGAGAGAGTGAGAACCATTTTGGTCTTGGCTTGGCCGGTCTAACTGGCACCGCTGTTCCTGTCGCACAGGTGCGGTCCAGGCAGATATGAAGGGAGCCCTCGTACCCTCAGGTACGATCCGCTTCTCTCTTTCCGCCCTTAGAGGACTTCCCCTTCCCCTTGCCCTTCCCGCCTCTCGGGCGATAAGGAGCAACATTGGGGAGGGTAGGGGCCTCTACAACCTTGTTGGCCTTCTTCGCTGGAGCCGGCTGAAAAGACCCAGTAATAGCAGAAGCAGCACTAGGCTTAGCTTTCGCCTTGCTTTTGTGCTTCTTCTGTTTCTTAGAATGTTGCCCGGCTAGCAGCTTGGCTACAGCCCCTAGTGCATGCGCCTCATGCACTAGCTCTAGCTGCAGATTAACCACCAACCGATTCTGCGCGATGTTGGCCGTGTGCGTTTGGCCATCAAAGATGCTAGGGTCAGTAAGAGGCGTCCCAAAAAGACGCTCCCTAAAGGCAGTAGCTGGACGCATATGGTCCAGGACCATCTGCCTCATAGACTTCGTCACACGCGCTTGCACCCTTGCCAATGCGTCCATAGACAGCACCAGGCTGTCATTAACACATGAAAGCGCCACAGGTGGCACAGGGTGGCCTGCCCCCGCTTCAGCCCACACCGAGTGAAGAAGGCGATAAGAATGGTTGACAGCACTCATTGCTGCCCTCACCCCCTCATCGCATAGGGACAGGACTTCGTCTTGGTGTACCTGACTGAGACTTGTCCACCAGCCCTGGGGCGGGGCCACCTGCTCCAGCACTCTGGACACCCAGCACCCAGCGGTCATCCTCGGTGACCGTTGGGACAACACCATACCTGTCATATTCCCCCACCCCCCGTGGAATACAACACCTCACCCGCACCTCCCTGGCCTCCAGGAAGCTGGCCATTGGTCAGGAGTTGTTTGCTATAAATAGCATCCAATAACTCCATAAACCTTGGATCCAGTCCAATAGACTGGATCCGGATTGCGGGCAAGATCCCCATCCTAATCGATGCCACCGATGGACGGGGTGCATCCTCCTCGACCGTGGTCGAAACCACAGACGGGTCTACCCTGGCTAGCCAAGCCAGAGCCTCTGACAAATCTGTCTCCGAGGAGGACACTCCCGTGAACATGTCACCATTGGACGTGTTCACGGCCCTACCAGCAACGGCCTCCCGGCTAGGAGCCATTTCTGATATGCCAGGAACTCCGGTACAGTACGGTTCCGCCGCCACCCCCTGAAAAACACCAGTCCATGGAGTAGGCCTGCATGGAAACCGTGCGGACCCATAACGGTTGAAGAACCGTGGCCAAACACGGGCGCCAACGGCATCCCATGCCTGACCGCCGGACCAGGTGAGATAGGTGAGTACCACGCCTGGCCAGCCACACCCGTCACCATGTCGGTCGGCGTCAAACCAACCATCACGGGACTGGTGCCCGGTACCGGAGTGCCCTCAACCATGGGCGGAGCTGCTGCCCTGGCTTGCGCCAAGCCAGACAGATGGAGGACGGTTCCATCCAGGACGGAATCGACCTCCATGCTCTCCACCTGTGGCATCTGGTCTTCCTCATCTTCAGACCCCGAAGAGTCTTCACTAGACGAGGAAACCGTGGAGCCGTCCTGGCGGACAGCTCCCATGCCTAACGGACCGGCCACTGCTACTGGACCACCTGGAGGTGGCTGCAGAGAGACAGAGCCCACCAGGCCGGAGCCCAACGGGACTTCCAGGGGGGGGGGGGCATATGAGACGGCTCCCTCGGTGGCCAGTCCAGAACCCTGGGTCCGAATCAAACACGGGAAGAGACTGCCCTACAACTTTTGGCAGCAGGGACGACACCAGCGTGGGCAGAACGCTATGCAAGAAGCCTTGCATAGCAGGACCAAACCACGCCGGTGATGCCATCTCCGCCACCTCTGGTTGCAGACGTGGAACGCCCCCAAGGGCCGAAACAGACGCTCCACGATTTGTTTTCGGACCCCGCGTCAGACCCTGCCAAGTCCTTCTGGGCAAGGAACTTCATGTCGGACGACCACACTGCACAAACGTTACACCTACTGTCAAGATTACATTTGGTACAACGGAAACAGACATGGTCCTTGAATAGAACCCTCACGAATTTATGGCACTCGTCACATGATGGCGGGGCTGGTTGGCCTATAAATAAGCACACACCTACAATAAGCAAGCAGAACGAAACAGGAATGGAAGGCAGACAATTAATTTTCAAATATTTTGATCATAAATTAACTGTTAACCCTCCCACCCCGCAACTTTACAGCAAAGATCGCATTGATTATGACGACAAGAACGAAGCGGGCAATAATACACCCATACACTGATCCTCAAGGATGTATAACGGAACGAGGAATCATATCGCATTCGGGGTATATTTACTAATCAATAAAAATTATACTCCTAACGAAGGCCAAAACGATATGTGAAGAAACAACAAAATATAAACAAACTGCTGTAGCACACGGTAAAACCGCAGACCACACACATCTAAATCAAGAATTTTGAAACCACCTATCATTGCAAACAGATCCAATTCCAAAGTTTTTCTGGTACCAATAAAGTACGCAGCACCCAGAATCAGATGCGCGAATTAATGAAACATTTTCTTCACTTAAAAATCCAAGACAACACGGGTGTGGCATCACCCGCTCGGATCCTGCAGAGAACGACGTCAGCCGATTTTCGTTTTAAAAACACCGTAAAGCCAACACCTTACTTCATATCTGCCGATCGGCTGTTGGAGGTTAAAGGAAGGTGATCAATCTGGCATATCACGTTGTTAACACACGTCCCAGATTCTTTGGGGTCAGAAATTGGAACATGCGACACAGACGAAATTTTGAAGACCTAAGTCTTTTAACTATGGAATAACATGGAATTATACAACCTGGTTATCATCGGCTCCACCCATGGTAATCCAATATAATCCTTAGAGAGCGCACAAAGCCATCACAATTACACAGAAAAAGACTTAGATTAACTCAAGACTCCAACTGCACAAAAAAGCATGTAGCTCTTGTTGCTATGCAAACAAGAATGAGCTTCACGACAAACGGGTACTTGGCAGTTGGGAGCCGAGTACCCGGTTCCAGGAGTCGGTAAAGCTTACTAAGTCTATAGTCCTAGGGCCCAACTTTCCAGGCTAGCTTGTATCAGAAGTAATAGAATGGTGAGTATTGATCGAAGGAGAAGGATAAATTGGAAATATCCATTACACTTACGTGTGTGAACAATGGTAAACCTCCGTCAGCGTGATAATGTCTGGTTCCAGCAGGCTAAACAGTTGACGATTGGTTTGGTTGAGTGGAATTAATGAAAACGGGTGTTTTAGTAATTCAATTAATTACCTTCTAATAGGATTAATAAAATAAAACTAATTGTTTGAACAATTGCAATATGTAAAGAATAAATTTATTTATAACTTGAAAGCGAATTAACACCTCTGAGTGTAAAGTATCTCCATTTCTTGGCCACGTTGTGACGGTCCGTTGTCGTGCACTGACTCATAGCCATGGCTCGTCAATCACCTGCTCATCGCTACAAAGAGCATTTCAGGTGTACTCCAATCGTTGGACTATCAAAAGAATTAATTGGTATATTCCGTCCAATGTGACTTTTAGTGATCTACGATACACAGTATTTCTTCATTTTGACTTTCTATAACCTGATAAATGCGTGTTTAGAAACAAAATTTTTACGAAAACAAATAAACATCGTGAGAAACCGATTCTTCCATGTCCGTACCCGAGTACCCGCTAATTGCCTTTGAGCGGCCTCGCTAAGCGATCGTCGGGAAATGTGTATTACATTCTCCGCTTCAGATGCAGTATTGATCAATATTTTAATTCTATACGCTTATTAGCCTCCAATCGACATCCAAATATCATATTCCCAATTTCCATACAAATCTGTCACGTCTGAGACCGAGTAGTCCATTGGGAAACGACGGCGTTTCTACTTTTTTCACCGGTCCCACTTGTGACGTCACAAGTACAAGGGATTTCCCGCTTCCTAGAAATCAGAGTTTTTGTTCGGCAATCCTCGGAAATTAATGATAATTTGCCTATATTTTTTTAATACGCCACTTTATTAACTAATACAATTTTCGAGTAGAGAAGTTTTATTTACCTAAAATAACTATTACTCTTGGTAGCCGAAATCTACACTTTAATGAACCACGGGGATTAATGATGTTTCAGTATGTGTCCTCTGTAGCTTCAGATATTATAGCAGCGGGCCTCGGTGCCATCTCTTCAGGGGGATTGGTTTAGCTCATAATCTGCAGGATGGACTGCATGATGAACAGACGGATAATTGGACTAATTAATGAACAAGTTGGATTCCATCTCAGGTCTGCAATTTGCTGTTACCATTTTTCATAAACGAACAACATTACAACTGATTTTAAATATATTTTCTTATTTATTCTTGAATTAAAACTACCAACTACTACAGTTACTCTCACATCTTCAGTTTTAATCTCACTCTCTCAAACACTAAACATTATCTCCCAGCCTGGCTATATCCAAGCAAAAACAGTCCATTCTCTCTCAGTTCTAGTCAGCAAGCCATCTCGTCACTTCAATTAAAATGTCAAAATTAGTAGCTGGTCACTGCGTTGCATTGTACAAGTTTAGTAGACCAAGGAGCACAGTTAAACTATCTGCTGCCTTGGACATCTGATCTCAATCCCCAAAGATATAAAAAAGACATAAATCTGACTCTGGGCCAGCAGTGTTTAGAAGTCACTGTGGCATAGAATAATACGTCACAGCAACAACTCAGCACTGCTACAATATTACAAAATATTATTAACCCGTATTTTATCCTAATGTCAGGGGTCCATTTTAAAGCGTCACTATCGTCGCAACGCGCATTACCGGCCCAGTAAGCTGAGTTATGAAGTTAGATGAAAGAGGGGTGCCCATTTTACACACACTGTTATTCATGGCTGTTGTTATCATGGACAGCGCCAGCTTTCATGCAAACCCGCTTTCATACTGACTAACGGAATAAAGGGTACTGAATAAATGACTAATACATATTAAATACGTATTAAACAAAAAACAGACTACATTCAGTGAACGTAAACAAAACACAGTCTAACTAACAAGAAGCATTTGAAGATGGAAAAGCATGGGCTAAATCCAAGGACATTGCATAAACCAAGGAACCGTTAATAATATTGTTTTCTAATTGTATGTATATCACATTTTGCAATATTCAGCTTGGTGGGGATTGGTGGAGTGGCGATATAGTCTTCTTGGTGTACTGCTATGGTCAACTAATAATTCTGCAGAGATTCTGGCTCTGCCATTACCAATATTTGTTAGTATTTCTAATTTGTCTGTAAACTAGTGAGAGCACGCCAGTTTCTTGCCACGATAATTTTATTTATGAAGCGATCGTTTTGGAAAAAAGCTTCGGACAATTAAATACGGATAGACAGATTAGTCATTACAGGCAAAATAGTGGCATCAGAAGAAATAGTAGCGAGTAACATTGTCACTGACTAGCGGCACAGAGGATGGACACGACGACAGAAATTATAGGGAAGACGTCAACGAGATCATTTGCTGACATAACGATGAAGTAGGCTTATATAGGCACACATGACCTATTATTATGTTGCTAAAACGGCGATTGAGTCAAATGTGTGTCTATGTTTTAAATAGTTGGGGAATTTCTAATTTCCAACTTCTTTGCAATGGTTGAATACCGTTTTAGCCATGCCCTTCGATTTCTAGCCAAGCTCCACCCACGCGTCGCCCGTGTTAGGACATATCAATCCTTAAACTCACTAACTATCAATTAACAAAGCTATACGGGTAAGCCGTTGAATATTTAGAAACCAATTTGGATGGATGCTGTTGCTGTCTATGGCAGCAACAGCGCCCAGTCAAATTAGTTTCTAAATATTCGATATAATGTTTATTAAATAGTTAATGCACGCAATGTGTACAACAACGGTTAGTCCTTTATCAATTAAGCGTTCGTGACGAACTTATCTACGCCAATCATGACGCAATTAATTATGCGTTTTTTATGACATCATCCTACACGTCACGTAGTTGATTATGATGTCATATGATTGATAGATAAAATGGAAAGGTCCATCCAGTGGTCGGGATATAAGGTGTTGAAATTACAGCACTGACCTACAGTCCAGCTCAGAAATAACATAGTATCTTTACAGAACAAAATAAAACGTACTGTCGATTATTTTGGGCATAACTTGATTGGAAGGCATTGCAGAAAATTTGTTCAGAATTGTCAAGAGAACATTTCTTACTAACATGAGTCGTGTTTTTTGTCCTGAAAACAAGCTTACGCGTTTATGAGCTGTACTGTACTAGCTTACGGTGTAGACAGGCACGTCTCTGCGCAGTGCGTTGAGATCTAAGGTAGGCGATACTAAGGTAAGGAATGTAAATGCTTGGAATTATCTAAAAAGCTTAAGGAGTTATGTCCCTTTTGCTGAGATGTATAAAGTATAAAGTATGGCATTTGGCTCAGATTTCTGTGTTGCAATGATGGGTTTAGCTGATCATTAGGGATTCACGGTGTTAGAAAATGAATATCGGTATAGGTATTAATTTCCATACAGACATACCATTAATAATGGTATTATTGCGATGGGCAAAATAGAGGGACGTTTAGATAGTATGCTAAAACACTGTATGAGCTCAGCTCATACTTGTGTCAGTAGTCATGTCCAGACAATAGGATTTCACCAACATGTGCATTGACATATCATGAGTATTCGGCATAAGTAAATTCTCAAAGATCCTAGATGCACTACAACAGGCCAGTTGCGAAGAAGATGAGATACGAGTAGGGTGACCACTACTATGTGGGTATGTCTTCAAGCAATCGTTTGCACAATACCAGGCATGTGTAATCTTTGGTGGCTACTTTTAAGGACAGCGGCGATGTATTGCACATTGGAGAGTATATATTATATATATATATATATATATATATATATATATATATATATATATATATATATATATATATATATATATATATATATATATATATATATATATATATATATATATATATATATATATATATATATATATATATATATATATATATATATATATATATATATATATATATATATATATATATATATATATATATATATATATATATATATATATAAAGTAAGGAGAGGACGTCATTCCATAAATCCTTTTAAGCGTGCTGCGAAAATAGGACGCGGTATACTCAGATCAAGCATGGACCTGAGGAAGCTAAATAATTTGGCCGAGGTCAAGTCACGGTGGACAAAAGAAAGAAGGAACGATTGCAGCTGTAAAATCTGTCTACAACTACAGCCTCAGAATACAGTAGGTATACATCATACACACAGGAGTAATAATTCGTTAATTTGCATTGGAAGTAATTAGCCATTGAAATTGCGCGATGCCTCTTCCAATGAAATATAATAATCGCATACTTTCCCATCAAAAGAGACTCCAAAATGGCTTGCATACCATTACAGTGTTATGGTTAGAGGGCACGCGCAGAAGAGAATACAATAAACAATAATCTCCTATGCCGGTCTACCGTTGCATTTATCTCGATGGAAGAAATAATAGCATACGCCGTATTCGACTTGATTGATTTTGGTTGGGCTGTCTTAGAAAGTCCATTAGGTCTTACTCAACAATATTCCGAGATTGGATCGGTAAGGTGGAGGAGATAGTGTTGATGATGCTTATGAGATAGATAATGATTGGACTCACGTGAGTATGTGGTAAATAACACCCGTTCCTTGAACATTAGACGCGACGCTCCCAATGTGGTGGGGCGGGATGGGTGTGTGGTGTGCACCCATAAAGACTTTTTCTTTTCTTTTTGAGAGATCAACTGTTAAAGGTCAAGGTCGGAAATATGGCGGACGGGCGAGAGCTGGAATGGGAGATTTCACTTTATCCATCAATCATATGACGTCATAATCAACTACGTGACGTAGGATGGCGTCATAATCAACTACGTCATGAATGCCGTAGCTAAGTTAGTCATGATCGCTTAAGTGATGACGGATTAAAGCGTTGTTGTACGAATTGTATGTCTTTACTATTTAATATACATTCTGCTGAATATTTTGTAATCAATTTGGCTGGGCGCTACTGCTGCCATATACCACATTCAACAGCTTATATGTATAGTTTGCTGGAAATTGATAGTCGTGGAGTTCGGTGATCGCTGAATCCAATATGAGCGAAGTGTGGGTGTAACTTAGCTAAAGTGGGCGGGGTATAGATACAAATGGATGTCTCCATTAACTGAATGCTTGTATATAGGATCCATAAATACAATATCGACACACAATTAAATTTGCTACTTATTTGAAAATAGGCAGTCTGCATAATTGCTTGTCTAGCCATCCAGTCCTTTCAGTTGGCGTTGGCCGTTGGCTTAAATTAATATGTGTCTTTGAGACACGAAAGGCAACCCGCTTCCTATGTTTGCTTAAGATCCAATGAGTAGACCTTGAGTTATATCGCCGGATGTGTTTACATTTCTCGATAACCATCCGCATTTTTATAATTATCTCGAAACATTTCCTAGGACCCACCCATGGTGGCGTATGCTCCCTTCAGTAGAACATGTTTTATTGTGCCGGACTTGTACACCCACAAGCACACACGCACGCACGGGCGCATATATCGATACGGCTATTGCAAGAATCTGAACTAACACTTCGTGGCGAGTATAATTACAAGTGCCAAACCTGCTGTTCCAAAGGTATGTTGTTAGTAGAAACGCTAATTAATATATCATTATTCATGATCTTTCAGAGACGGATAGCTCGCCCCAGAGAGCATGACGCCTGGTTGTACGATGCCCCAAAGGCGCAATGATGGGTTGTATGGTGCCCCAAAGCGCAGTGCTGCCTTGAACAACATTCACGCTAATTAATTAGGTTAAAATTGCCTCTGAGAGCAATCAATCAACCATTATTATATATACCTGATCACAAATCCAATATATTAGATATATATTTAACCCTTTAATGACTAAATTTGATAAAAAAATCAAAATATTTACTTATTGAACGTTCATTTGCAGGCCAAGAGAACTATTTTTGAAAATTTACCATTGAGATGACTGGCTCGGTTACCCCAACAAGATTCGCTATCGTCATATGCGAAACATACAGCATGCTGATGGAGCCCGTTACCTTTGTACTAAGTATATGAATGGACCTTTCCCGTTTATCCAGCCATATGACGTCATAATCAACTACGCGGGGTGCAGAATGATGTCATAATCAATGACGTCATGAATGACGTCATTAAGTTTGTCTTGAACACATAAGTGATGACGGACTAACGCGTTCTTATACGAAT
Organism: Chaetoderma sp. LZ-2023a; assembly: GCA_034401795.1. Lineage (NCBI taxonomy): Eukaryota > Metazoa > Mollusca > Caudofoveata > Chaetodermatida > Chaetodermatidae > Chaetoderma > Chaetoderma sp. LZ-2023a. Next base: position 112,240,095 of record CM067359.1, read on the forward strand.
TGTATGGCTTTAGTATTAAATAAACATGCTGTTGATTATTTTGAAACTAATTTGACTGGGCAGCATCCAGTCAAATTTGTCTCAAAATATTCAACAGTTTAAGCTAAAGCTAATACAGGATTCCTCCATTAAGCATAAGCCTTTCCACACTGGGAATCAGATACAATGGACCTTTCCATTTTTAGCTATGCCCCGTCAATCACTAACTAAGCTCCACTCACACCTCGCCGTGTTGGGATTGATCGATCTCCGAATGCCCTAACTATCAATTTCCTGAAAACTCTACAGGGAAGCTGTTGAATATTTTGTAACTAATTTGACTTGGTGCTGTTGCTACCTGTGGCATCAACAGCGTCCAGGCAAATTAGTTTCAAAATATTCAACAGAATATTTATTAAATAGTAAAGGCATACAATTTGTACAACAACGCATAGACCGTCTTTAAATATGCGTTCGTGACGTACTTATCGACATCGTTCATGACGTCATTCATTACGATGCCATTCTACACATCACGTAGTTGATTATGACGTCATATGACGGGTGGATACTCTGGAAAGGTGAATTACATACGCTGCAGTGTGACATCTTATGTATCGAATATATCAAACTTAAGATTAAAATGATTTTTAAAGCTCTCCTAGCGCCAGGTTACAACGAAATCATTTTCTAAGAACCCTACGGCTGTGCCACTAAGGTGGGGCGATATTGGGCCTTGAACTGCTTTTAAAGCCAGCAGGCATGCTATCCAATCAGAAATATGTATGGCGACAAGACATTTCCGGATGGTATTTCAGTCGTGACTAACAAGGTCGCCCCTCCAGGACATCTGGGAAATGCTGCATACGTAAATGTCAAGCAATGACTGACTTCCTTAAGGTGTCATTGCACATTAATTACTTTGTTTCATCGGCGCACACTACATTGATAAATTATTCATAACGTATATCACTATTTTCAAATATTGTCGCGACGAGACTCTCTAAATCGCCTTTCTCCTGATTTGACTATGATCACAATCCTGGAGGGGGAGCTGCACACTATTCATCAGAATTAAGGATCAGATGCTCACGAGCAGATGTTGGGCTACACGATACTTTGCTTCACATACTGAGCACCGTTCTATATAATGTGGCGCTCAAACGGGAGGCGAAACTTTCCGGTCGCTACCCAAAGTCACTGGATTCATCTTCATTGTAACAGTAGTCACCACTTTCCTCCCATGGATCCGGTATCTTCTCCTCCCATCTTCCCCACCAGGTTTATGAATCAAATTCAGATTTTGATTTGTTTTATGGTGGTAGATCGTGTTATATGTTCCCCGTTATCTAGTTCAGTAGCCGGAATATCTGCTGTTTTCTGCAGCGGAAATGCCTGGAAACTTATTTTTACTAGTTAAATTCGTTTCAGAGTATTCAACAGAATGTTTATTACATTGCACATCCATCAAAGACATGTAATTCGTACAATCGGCGGACATTAATACGTCATTGTGATTGTGACGTCACCCTGCATGTGACACAACTGATTATGACGTCATATATATGAGCCACAAATGGGTTCCTCTATTCTTTAAAATTCCATTCTTTGACATTCGAAGAAAATGGCCAAACATTGACCATCACTGATGTGGTAACCTCACAGATATTCTGTCTCTAGCCAACTTCCTACAGTTCATTGCACGTGCTACTGTTTAACGTCAACACTGGAACACTGCACCTCGTACAGTGTTGCGGCTAAGGTTAAACAGTAGCAAGCGCAATGTATTGTGGGAGGTTGGCTGGAGACCGAATTGGAGCCATGTTGAACTTATTGCAAAGAGATGAGTTTGAGATTAGGTAGCATGGAGCTTGTTCAAAGGACATCTTAAAGATTTTTCTCGGGTGCTCTTTCGCACTCCTAATCCACTTCACAATCCTTTCTTGAATCTATAGATAACAACGAGCGATGTCAACTTATATATGATACGATAACCTTTATTAAACTTGTAAACTAATAACAATATGGCCGTATTGCAGGCTTGTACAATTTCAAAAGAATACTTGTTATAACAACAAATTTAATCTCACGAACCGTTCGTACAGTTCGTTCGGAACCAAGATGGTAAAAGGTTGTACATACATGGTGCACGGGCATTATATAGGACTTGAATTGGGTAGGCGCGTGACACTCTACTATGACGTCAAACAGGGCTTCCCCTGTGATTCCCAACTTTTCCAGTGATTTGATTGGTCGCCCACGCATCTAAATCGATCAGACTAAAGCGGTTCTAACTAGCTTGAAAGTGAAAAGATTGACGGCTTTTTCCAAACACTTGTTGTTTGACAAGCGCATCAATCAAGCATACCAGTCATATTTTCGCATTCTTCGAATTCTGTTTTGTTGTGACAACACTGCTGGCAACCTTAATTCTAAATCACTATGATGGCCCTGTGGTGATGCATACGCGTATTTAGCCACCGGTGCCAACGGTCCTCATCCATCAAGCCACACCGCAATCTGATCCCTGACCCGTCACGTGCAAATAGACGTGGTCATAAAAATCCCCTAATATTCTAGCAGTGTTTGCCAGAATTCGTCATCTCAATAATTTACCAGAAACAGAACTGGTTTTATTGAGCATGCTACTACAGCCAGCCAAATACTATGCTTGATTCTCAAAATAATTCTCTAAGGCCCCACCTTGCAAGGTATTGATACATCATATACCGAGGAAACGTCCTTAAGACATCCTCGTGTCTAATATATCAATGCCTTGCCGCCCCGCGCCTTATTCCGCATTTTATACTTAACCCTTCCTAAAGATAGAGGTCTTATTTCGCAGGTGATACACAGCATCAGTATTGGCAGCACACTAGCGTAATATTATTCAGTTTATACACAGTTCTTGGTCACAGGGACCACACCGCTATCGTTCTAAAACGGATTAATTCAAACAGAATACTGGTAGTCTGGTAAAAAGTAATTTACATCGTGTGGGAACCTGCTACACCGCAACAGCACTGAGCAACAGCTCACGGTAAGCTAGTTTCTATTGCTGTAATAATAACACGCCATTAACTACTCAGTTCATAAAACAGTCCATCATAACTCGTAAAACAGCCATCCATAACCCACGCATTAAAGTTCTCATCTACTCATATAATATACATATCCTAGCTAAATTTTCTGACGTCCACGGTGAGCGCATAGTAAGTGCATATAGTTCAATACTCGTTTATATTTCCTATGGTGTAAGTGACATATATATGTATAACAAGTTTACTGAAAACTGTTGCTGCCTATTGTTGTCAATATAACGAGCTGAAAATACAATTGTCACTAGATAAAGATTTGATAACAATTTGGCTGAAGATCGTTGAACCAACAGCTTTCAATCTAATTGTTCTCAAAATAATCAACAGGGCAGTCAGTGCTGCAAGACGTGGTGAAGATATTTCGAAACAACTTTATTGGGGAGTCATTTCTGACTAAAGCAGCAATAACGTTGTCAAATTTTTCTCAGAATAATCAGCGGGCTTTCTGTTTGGTTAGGTAACAAGTGCATGTTACAATCGTTAGGCATATATGATATACGGAATCGAGACCCGGTCACACATATGCGCGAAAAATTTGTTCATTACATCGTCAATCAGAATGTAAGCGTATTATTCTATGTACGGTAGTCAGAGGCGATCGCGCACGTGCTGGTGGATTGCAGGATCCTTGTGAATATATTTCGCACTGGAATACACATATGATATAGGTCTAACTAATTGTGTATGCACTTGTTGGCTAACAAAACAGAAAGCACGCTGATTATTCTGAGAAGAATTTGACAACGCTATTGCTGCCTTAGACAGAAATGTCTGTCAATACAGTTGCTCGAAAAATCTTCAGCAAGTCTTGCAACACTGACTGCCCTCCTGCTTATTTTGAGAACAATTTGATTGTTGAAAGTTGTTGCGTCAACGATTTTCAGCCAAATTGTTATCAAATCTTTATCTAGTGACAATTGTATTATCAGCTTTTTATATTGACAACAATTTCACGGAAATTTGTCGCTGCTATAGGCAGCAACAGTTTTCACTAAACGTGTTATAAATATATTTGTTGTCACTTGCACCATAGGACATATACTACTAGTATTGTATTGTGCTATGCTATGCTTACTATACACTCACTGTGGATGTCAACTGGAGAATGACTAGCATTAGGGTTACGAGAATGGTTTTATACCAACAATTGCTCACCAGTCAAGACAATAGCACCTAAAATAATGGCGCCTGCAAATAGCTATCTAAAATGGTGGCTATGCTCCTAGTTAGTTAAAGTGTCCATTAAGTAACAAATAGTCCTAAATTTAGCTAGGATATGTATATTTTATGAATAGATGAGCACTTTAAACACAGCATCGCCTGCTCTTGTGCAATCGTTGATGACTAATCTAACTTCATATACAAGTACACATATTGATGCAATGCATCAAAGAGAAGAGCCTGGTTCCACTTTATTCATAAGTTCAGAAGCAAAACGTATAAAACATCAACACATGTGTAGCATATTATATTTAGTCAACATGGGTGCTTATATATTTAGTCAATGAGGATAACAAGCCTATTCTATATCTATACTACTCTCTATGTATATTTTTGAAATTGTGTGCTGGGATTGCTTGGTATACAATAAAAACTGTTTTTCTGTGGTTTTACCTGAGCCGTGAGTATTTGTAAATGTAGAATAGTTATTTGTAATAATTCAGTTCCAGGAACTTTCCAGTAGCTATACCACCGCGGTTAACGATTTTTAAAATTTTAAAACCTCGGATTTATTTGATTTAAATAAGATTTATTTAATTTAAATGATATTTGTTTTATTTTTCTTTAAATTGTGAAAAGCGAATTTCCGCAACAGGTGCACAAGCCATTATGAAATTGTGTATTGAATGATTGCTTCACTAAATAGGCTTCCACACATCTACTTAAATTTAATTAACTAAGTAGTGGGATTAATAATTCCATTACAATTTTAATCATCTTCAACTGTCAAATACTCGACTATTGGTCACTGCATTTAGCAGATCGAACATGTACTGAGAGGTATGTAAATAATTATTGTATACGCATGCACGGTTTATAGTTGCTTTCAGAATATACATGTAAGAAAAATCAACAAAACACAGAGTTCAAAATACAACAACCTGGATTGTTGCTGCTTTATTTTTTTAATTAGACATGACAACCGAATCAAACAAGAAAAATTATTACACCACCTGATCTAGTTATTCATTGAAATTACTAACTCTAGAATTATGTTCCTGATTATTGTCTAACACTCTGCAACTAAGTATATACTTGGTATTTCAAGACAGACTCAAGTTTTTAAAAACTAAAAAATCTAAAAAGCGATTTAAAAAATAAATCGAGCTTCCCGATTAAATCAAAAAATCGTGCAAGCCTACACCTAAGTCCAATTTCGGTTAACTATTTATGAGGTTCATAAAGGCACATTGTTCCTGTATGCGTATCCACTTGAGAAGAGCAAATGCCTGCATTGGTGACATGGGAGAACTACTTGAAGACCTGCGCTACATGACGTTAGTAAGACTAGTCAGGCCGTTTTCTCATAGCACAATATTTTTGGTCGCTCTATTGGAATTTGCATTTCAGATAGTTTTGATAGAGATCCTGCCATTTCCCCATGGCCGATAGCACACCAACATCAATGGATTTCCATTACCCATTCAAAGCTACAGAGAGCTATTTCACAGAAACCGATTTTCAGAATAGAATGTTTGGCAGACATATTGGATTTCACATCAAAACCAATGTTGAGAGACTGTCCCCATAGATTTTCACTGTTTTTTAATAATTCAATCAAATCTAAGCAGTGCTATTATATGGGAACCAATATTCAAGGTGGGCTAGGTGGCTATTTTGGATTTTATATCCATCCACAGTAGGCCTATTTATATTTTGCAGTGCAATTTTGCTATAACTGGTTTAAATTGCAATGGCATTCAGGGCTTTAGATTGCACAACATCAATCTCTGAGTATTTTATTGACTGTAAATCAATTGATTACTGTTCATAGCTGTCGGTAGTATATCAAATTGTGCTCGTTAACCTGGGAAAATAATTTAGGTGAGTCACAGATAACATAAAAAGGAAAAATTTGTTACCTCTCCGGGATGTAGAAATTGTTTGAGTGTAGCTTTCGTGACCATCTCGGTCACTTCTTCAGTGCTAACTGACCGGAGAGGTAACTAATTTTTCCTTATTATGAATCATCCTGGGATCGGGACCAGATTTTTCGGAAATATCACAGATAACAGATTTGGGGTCGTCTAAAGCCTTAGCATTACACTTGCACACCAATTGATTTTGGTATGAAATGTATTTAAATAGATTATGGCTAGATGCAGTCTGGCACATTTGGGTAAATAGTTTAAATAATAGCTTAAAATCTTATTGTTAGGGAATCTTGTAATGCTACTAAGACAAATAAGCAAAGTGGAAGATGTTGTCTGTTGAACTTGCAGATTGTTACAGCAAATTGTGAATGTAATTTGCCAGATTAACACATTGCTGATGTAATATCTATATGGCTCTAATCGGCCTAGTTCAGTAGCTGATGCAGTCAGGCAAAGAGCTGCACACAGTTTTCAGCTGCATTGGTGAATTCGTGATTTCCAGGTTCTACCATCTTATAATATTTGCTATGGTAATTAGGCAGGATCTACCTCTGTTAGTATTAGCATGATACATGTTGGATGTTGCATACCCGGTACATGTCACTAATATGTATGACGTATATATACATTTAAAAATAATTTATAAAATGGTACAGAAAATAGAGATTCCTATAAATTTGGAAAACTTTCTGGTATGTTCCCAATATTCTGACTTATATCAATTCTAAAATAAGATTTAAGTATTGGTGTCCAAAATAAAGTTACCTGTAAACTTAGGTCTGAGAACAATGTCAATTTGCAACGTGTATATGTACTATTATGAAGCTTCCAGCAGCCATACTATTTAAAAGAAAAGCAGTGTAACGATTGATCTACATTTCGAATTTGGTCAAAGTTTAATCCATTGAATAAGTTGTATGTGAAAAGATAGTTTACTGAAGAACAAAGGACATTTGACATGTTTCACGATTAAAGGCATTATTACACCCTTTACTGGCTAAATTTGGTCAGGAAAATCAAATTAGTTGCTTATTGAATATCCATTTGCAGGCCAAGAGAAGACTATTTTTTAATTTTTACCCTGTTATCGAGCCAGTTATATATGTCAGTGTTAAATTTACAAAAATAACTTTCGCCAAGAAAGGATAAATAGGCTTATTTCTTGTGCTGTATTGAAAAGAAGGAAACAGACAGTTTGTTCACAATGTTGTAAATAATTGTATTATTCCCTCCAAAATGAAAATTCGTGGGGATATAGGAATGTTCGTGTTCGCTTATTTATGTACGTTTGTATGTATATATGGGCCGTATGTATATGAGTAACTGGTTTCAGTGTGATAACTTGTGTTCAAGTAAACAGATCTGACATGAACTCGAAATATAACTTAATCGTCATATGATGGATGTAAGTTTATGTTCCACTACTTTTCGTCTGTATTTGTCAGAGTTAGTGCCCTTGAATTTTCTTTTAATTCTTTGATCTGCAATAACCTAATTAGATGAAACTGATCTGAACCAAATTCAGAATATAAGTTTGCAATATAACCCTGGATGTCAGGTTTGTGTTTTGTTAGTTTTCATCAATATATGCAAGATTGGTTGGCCTTGGCCTCCGAAGAATAACTAAGTAATAGACTAAATGGATGTGAAACAAATTCAGATTGTGGTGTAATATTACAGAGCCGGAGGTCAAGTTCATGGTTTGTTAAGTTCTGGTAATATTTTCCCGAGTTATCCCACTTGAAAAATATAAACGTTAATTTGACAGTTTCCAGACAATAACTTGTGTTAGAGTAAACCGATTTGAATCGAATTTAGACAATACTTAATACTACTAAGGTGGATGTCAAGTTCATACTTCATTATTTTTCGTCCATATTTGGCGGAGTTATCACCCACTGAAAATATAAACTTAGTTAATTTGGCAGTTTCCAGGCAATAGCTCATGCTAGACTAAACGGATTTGAACCAAATTCGGAATTTAGATTAATAGTCATAAGACAGAGATCATGTTCCAGTTTCGTCAGTAATCATTAATATTTGCCAGAGTCATCACCATTGAAAAATACAAACTTCGTTATTTTGCCATCATTCCCTTACAACTAACACTGTAATGCAAGCACATACATTCAGGGATATGGAGCAGGCAAGTAAATTGTCCAGATGCCTTACATTTCATCTCAACAAAAGCGGGAATCGAGGGGATTTGTATTGCTTGCAATGCATTATTGAATTTAAAATAGTTCTGATGTTAAAAAAGCTGATTAAAAATTTGAAGATACTGTAAGTTAGAACCAGATGGTTGGCAGTGATAAAGCTGAATGTATGTGTCTAATAACTAATTGTATTGAATTTATTGTTGTCTTGAAATTAGAAAAAAACATGATTATAAGATAACATAATTTTATTTTTTTAAATATTTAACTCACTCATCCTTCAAAGAAATTTTCATTGTACTGTTATCACTTTGTTGATAGGACTAGAGGCAACCACGCTGTGTATAATGGTGGACAATGATTAGCAAATATCTTTTATCAATATTATATGTCGAATAGCTGATAAAAAAATAAATTCAAGCTCAATGATTTAAATCAAGTTGATTCAAAGCAGCCGACCCTGTATAACACAACTAAATCTGGCGCAGATGTTATTAAATTATCTAATATACAATTTTGTTTATTTTCAGGAAATAAATATCTAAATTTAGAAAAAGATATTTCAAATGATGAGCCATGAAGTGAACTACCTATCATGAACAAGCTGGCAAGCAAAGGTGCGTTGGTTTCCCACCGATTTTGGTCAATTAAGCAGCATTTGATTGGCTGGTTCTTCATGGCAGATAATATATTTCTGGCTCAGTTTGAATATATTTGCGAAATATTTGTATGTTTCAAAAGGCAAAACTCACCTCAGTTTATATTGGATATGGTTACAGCTTCATTATAATTCCAGTAACTGAATTATTACAGCGAGTAGACATTCTGAGTGATACTAGTCTCCATCCAGACAATGGACTCGACGAACGCCGCTCAACTAACATTTAGAACCTGGCTACTCACTCATAAAAGGGCAAAATTGACCCCGTCCCATGATACGTGGTACAAGATTGGTGTAAATTTTGAAAAAAATATTGAAGACGGCTGTTTGCTTGGAGAGAAACAACTTAGAGAATCTTTGTTTGCAAAATATATACAATGGTGTTTTTATAGGATAAGAAAAATTAACAATTGGTGAGTTTATGACGTTTATAATAATGGAGAATTAGATGCGAGATAACAAGGGATATTAAACTGAAGAATATTTTGTCTTCATGGAGCAACATCTGCCAGTCAACCTAATTCCAAAATGTGCATATACTATAAATAATAAATGGATAAATGACCATAATGTTCATCTGGATGCTGAACTGCAAATATATCTTCATTAAAAATAAATTGTTAAAAATAACCAAGAAACAAAAACTCAATCACAATGAGCAAACAAATATTTACGAGATACATAGCTTATGTTCATATCGTCAGCTTGAAATTGACATAACTTAAAATTTGCTTTAATCCATATATTGAACAGTACACGTTATTTTGTTTTGGAAACATTCTAAATTATTACCACACTAGACTTTTTCCAATCTATCAGTGTCATGAATGACTTCAATCAACACATTTTTAATGTCTTCGCTCGTACTGTAAATGTAAATGGCAAAGGCTGACTTGGCCATTACAAGATTAAACTACATTGTATCATTATGGGGAGACCATATTAGTTAACACAACAGTTATTAGTATCATCAAATACGCATATACCATATTCAATGTTTTGCATGGCAGCATTGTGTAACGCACGTCATTGTAAAGTTCTTCCGGAAAACTGGTTTTTTTTGTATTCAAAGAAAATAATTTACCTTAATTAGTACATCTTTGACCATGGCATTGTGTTCCAAAATGAAAAGGGTTCATAAGACACATCAAGAGACACTCTCTGACTCAAGTTTGTTGACAACACATTCTGTATAACAGTCTACTATGCGGTGGATCCAATATAGAGGAGGGGCTGGCGTGTTCTTTTCTACAGCGGATGATCATTCCCCGTGGAAGATTTGAAAATTTGATGTTCTGAGAAGCATAGCATTCTGTTTCCTACATTCCGTTGGATACTATATGAGGAAATGTATGAAGTTTTTACTCTAATATAGGAATAGTAAAAGAAATAAAATAAAGTAAAATAAAATGCTTACTTGTAGCCAAGCTAATAAGCTAAGCATTTTCAGCCATCAAGTTAGCCAATAGCTATAAATATTACAGAATGTGCCACTTACTTAATATCCTCTCACGTTGGTGCAATACTGCCGAAGCGTTGCAAGTGGCATAACTCTGCCCTTTGTCATCGAATCAGCCGCTTTGCATAATACAAATATTAGATGCCTATATGGGCATTGTGACACAATTTGGTATAAATTGATTGAAAGATGGGTGAACACGCTGACACTAATTTACCATTGACTTCAATGGCAAATTTGACCAATGGCCTATATTATCTGGAACCCTTGGTCAGACTGACCAGGAGCATTATTTAGTGATTTCCCGAGAATTTTTGGAAAACCAAGATGATCACCGAAAAGGTGATCAATAGCACAATAAGATCCTTTAACCCAAATATGGTTAAATCAGGTCGTCGATTAAGAAGTAACTAGCATATTAAGGCAAATGTTGAGGGACAACGGATGGAAGGATTGCCATGCCATAAGATCACATAGCCTTTCAGACCAGGTTGGATAAATATCTGCTGTAGCCACCTACCAAGTTACGACTGAATAGCTCTAAATATGATGAAAAGTGCACTGAAGAAATATCTTTCCCCATTGTATCCCATACTGTGGAAACTCTGAAAGGGTGATAACCCTGGAGTTTGAGATCGAATCAGCATCATTTGGGCAATGCATATATTTGACGTTAAGAAGGCATCCCTCGCAGAGTCATACAATTATGGCCCAGACAAATGCATAGAGTGTAAATGGACAAATGACGAGACTACCCTAGTTTTAATACATGCACACCTTCTCTCTAAGATGTATGCACATGCCAAGTTTCATGATCATACATATGAGTCTTGAAACTACTGTCCAGACAAACACCTACCTAAATTGTATGCACATGTCCATGCATGCCGTTTTACCAGCAACTTACTTGCACGGCTAACATGTTAAATGTGCTATACTGGTAAACCACTGGCAAAATCGTGTACATGGAAAGCTCCTCCATGCGATATAGATGAGCTCATACATCATAAGAATGATATATGACCATTCACCGTAGCGAGCAGCATTGAGACATTTTAAACTTTTTTCACTTTTTTCATTTCTACCCCGTTTCGACATAGGAAGTTTTACCAGGGATGTTGTTGACAACATCGATCATGACAAGGCCAACCTATCTGGAATGGGGGTAGTCATGACACAGTTACAGTTTTGCTTCAGGAATACTTAGGTTCTCCAACCAGTAAACCAAACCTTTCTGAAACACCAATATCCAACATGGGCCAACAATCTGCAATACCCAGTTAAAATCTCAACATTTGAAGCAGGTTTTTAAACCTTAAAATATCCCGATTTTCGCCCTGAATACAATGTTACTACATTCAGTGAAGGATGATATTGTGAATGGCATTTTGTCGACGGATATAGCCTGGTTATTGGCAAGATTACATCATTGTGAGTCTGACTATTTGAATGCAAGTCCATGTAAGCAAACCATGCCAATATGGAGTGTGATCATCTCTGTCATGACCGCTATGGGCATTCGGCTCATGTGTGTAGAATTTCTGCCTGCCCTGCCATACCCAATCCCGAAACATCGTACAGTGTACACAACCATTAAAAACGTGCAGTAGATCCTAAGGTACCTTGATCAATACAGCCATGAAAAAACCTACAGGAGATCCTAATGGACCTAGATCAACCAAAAATACTGGTAACCTGCCACAAAGGTGTGTACAGCATTGCACGAGAAATACAGTTGATCTGGCCTGAGGTCTTTTAGAACATTACTCTTTGCATGGGGTAGTTCCATATGGCAAAGGTGGCATTGGGATGTATTCGAAATGTGTGAAGTGAGTGGTATAGAAAACATCATCATAGAGTTCCATATTTAGAATGTTATTGAATCCGTCTATAATGGGAAACACTGTGTGGCATCATTGAAAGGACTACAGCTACTTAAAGAATCATTTGGTAGACTGCAATGGAGGGAATTTATCAAGCAACGTGGAAAGATGGCTATGTATACCACAGCAGATGACAGTCAATGTGGCAAACAAGTCTTGCACTTAAAAGATCTGGGCCTAGTAAAGCAATTCCAAGGGAGCAATGAAGAATTACTTCGTGACCTTTCCCAATTTTTTCTCATTAAAAGTAGACATGGTTGAACATTTAATTATTGGACCACTTTCATACAACTCATGTTCTACCTAGAAATTCTCATCCGAATTGACCATAAGGGCAATTGGACATTGGAACTCCACGCAATCCAAGCTTTGTTCCAATCTTTGCTGAATCTGCTTCAAAGATTGTCTTCCGTGGTCCTCTTTATCTTTAGAGGAAATGCAGAAACTTCCAGAGGCGGCGCCAGAATTTTACCATGCCTTTGTGCAGAGAAGAGTTGTAGTGAACCATACCTAAGGACGTGGCACAGCAATGAGATCAGAAACGGTATAACGCAAGCAATCAGCAAGTCCCAAAAATGTTCCTCAGACAAAATCGGCAATTCTAAAAATACATTATGTAGCAATGTGGGAGCTAATGTAGCATGAATTGCTTGCAATCACCAACCTGTATTAGGACCTGAGTGGAAAAAGTACAACATCCCATGACTTGGAAGTAAGCAGGGCTTTCAACAAGGCAACAATCGAATTTGAGCGGAGAAACGTCAATCTATTTTATGAGTAATTCCAAAGAATGAGAACCCATTTTCGAACAAAAAATCATATGCTTCTCAACATCCAGGCAAAGGAGGTAATGAGAGAAGAGATAAGAAGACAATTACTGAACATCAATGGTATCAGCCAGTCAGCCTATGGGGGACTGAGAAAAGAAAGATTTATTGGAAGGTCGGTTAGATTTTCCAGCACAATTCATAGAACCAAACTAAACGCAGTCATGTCCATCTGCAAAATTGCTGCAGCAAAGAAGGACAATGTGAACCCTCCACAAAGACTCGAAACAGATTCGGCGAATGCTGGAAATAGCAAGATCAAAGGTAATGGCAATGGGTGAACCTCCGAAGTACGATGTGGCACCATGATCATATTCTTTTGACAAAGAATGTCTTATGACCAAGGCAACAAAACGCATTATGGACCAAGAGATGGCGAAATGCTTGGAAAAAGAAAATTCCTGTACGGTGCGTGTAATAGGCACAATCAGTAACCCTACCATCATCTCTCGAGGCCAGAGCAAGTGACCATTTTTCGTCTCAGAACTTGACACAACAGACTAAACCAACACATGTACAGGCGGTTCCACCTTACGACATCGCCCGCTTGTCCTTGTGGAGAAGCAGAGCAGACCACAGAGCACATACTTCAATGTTGCAGTGGCCTTTGTCAACCTCTTTTCTTGAAAAGCTGTATGGGCCTGTGGAAGAACTGCAGAAAACCACAGATTTCATCTTGAGAACGGCTCTACATGTGTGATACCAGCGATCGGAAAGAAGAAGAAGAAGAAGAAGAAGAAGAAGATCAGTACCCCAGACTCTGTGGACGTAATGGCAAATGTTCGAAAAATCAGTATCGAGGAGTTTCACAGCATCGGCGTATTCTGTGATGTAGTATAAAAACACGTCCATAATTTATCCAAATGAGCAATGAGAATAGATCGTCTGCCCGATTCATACATGATGCAGTGCATAAAAGATTCTGAGCGATGGCTAAGGGAAACAAAGTCACCAATATAACTTCGGTCTATCAATCGGCAGACACAACATCCAGTGGAGATGAAGAGGGTTTGGGCCTCAAGTAAAAAAGAAAGTGCATAACTCACCAAGCCCAGCGCTGCTAGTGAGTCATACTACCCTAGAGACCACGATCCCTTGTTATACTGGCATTGCTTGTCGGTCATCAGAGGTATGTGAGATGAATTTTGATGTAGAGGAGGCAATTGCTCGAACAGTACCTCATGCAATGTTTGCTGTCATACATGGCATCGACAGGATAAGCGTGCTATCATCTGATATCAATGCATATCATTCGTATGATGTACTACTGGAATGACTTGCATTCTTCTGGGCTTAAAAGCCGGTGTCGGCGAATCTACCAGATTCATTCCAATGCATACTTTGGCAACCTGCATAGGAATAGATCTTTGCCAAATCCAACTCGCAGTACAAATGTTAACTGGTTGTGACTATACCAGTAAATTTAGGTAGGTGCTAAACATTCTGCCCTGAAGGCCGATAATAATATTTGCCAAATTTCGGCAAAAACATAGGCCATCCAGGATGGCCGCCGACGCATTAGGGTGTTACCCTAGATGTTGTTTGATGAGCTTCGAATCAATCCATTCAAGCGGTTTCTCCAAGAGATTTTTAAAGACATCTCCAAAAATTGGCCAAAATCCAAGATGGTGCCCGGCCAAATTTGCACCATCAATCTTCTTTGAAGAAACTTGGATCTCTATGTCCTAAGGATGCATCCTGTCAAATATAATTGTAATCCGCCAAGTGGTTCTTGATAAATCGTTTAACCCTTTAACGCCTAAGCTGGCCAAAATACAGCCTCTGCAGTGGCCTAGATAAAGAGAAATGACCATTTGCAGAACAAGAGATAACTATTTTTGAAGATTTACCACTGGAATGACTGGCTCTATAACCAAGTCAGTTATTCCAGTGGCAAATCTTTAAAATAGTCTTCGCTTGGTCTGCAAATGTACATGTTCCATGACATATTTGAGTGTTAAACGGTTAAAGAAAAAATTGGCGAACAGACGGTCGCCAGGCCATAAGCTCACATGGCCTTTCAGACCACGTGATTAATAATGCAATGATCATAATATAGTGTGGGAATCCCGTTTTAGCTATGCCCCGCCCCTCTCCAACTATGCTCCACCCACACATTGCCCGTGTTGTTATTAATCGATCCCTGCACTCTGATTCTCAATTTGAAGAAAACTATACAGGTAAGCTGCTGGATATGTTGAAACTAATTTGGCTGGGTGCTGCTGCTGCCCATGGCAACAACAGCGCTCACTCAAATTGCCTTCAAAGTATTCAACAAAATAATTATTAAATAGTAACTACATACAGTTGGTACAACTTGATGGACTATCACGCGTTTATAACGGACTAAATCGTGTCATTCATGACGTAATTGATTATGACGTCAGCCTACCCGTGACGTTGTTGATTATGACGACATGTGATTGACTGAGAAACTGGATTTATCAATTTCGTCATTAACACAGAGTCTCATCGGACTACAATGGCTCGCCATGCACTGTGTTTAGCCCTACATGACTTGATCTCTGCTATTAAACAGAGTTCTGTATCCCATCTGAGCTGCTCATCAAAGGTATATTTCTGACTTCCTCGCGAGAAATATGAGTTTCCATAAAATGAGGTCAGCCTTGCGTTCAATAGGGGAAACTTTCCAGGGCGCTCTGCACGTACAAAATCGGCTTTTTTCAGTTTGTATATTATATAAGGTAATTTATCTGAAAACAGCAGATTGTCATAGTTTGCAGATTTAGCAAAACGTTTTAAAAAGTTTTCCCTCTTGAACCCAACGCGGGTAGCAGCTATACATATCCTCCCTGCCCAGTGCTAAGGAGGAGATAAGATGTGTTTTGATAATTTATGTTAAATCTTTCATAAAATCTCACATTTTCAAACAAAAGATTTACCAATCTAAATTCTGAATAGAGGTTTTAGAGCATACCACCTTAGGATCCGTTCAACCAAATTTGCATAAAATCCGCCAATCAGTCTAGGAGGGTTAGCATTAGCTTACTTGGCCATTCTGACCAGGTGAGTTAATAATAATGTCAATGACATAATAATGATGAGGACTATGACAATGAGGATCGATGACATTTTAACTGTGATCATATAATAATGGTGATGTTTGTGGTGATGATCTGCATGGTGACATTGTGTATAGAGTTGTTCCATTCCACTCGATCGGCTAACTTACAAGTTGCGACCGCCCTCGGAAGTTTTCGCAACTCCAACAGATAAATATTTTAAAATAAATAATACTATCGTTTTTATTTTTTATCGGTTGATTATTTTTAATATATACATAACACGCAAACCGAAATCTAACATCAAATAGCAAAACAAAAATTATTAAATCAGCCCCGTAATGCATCATAAAAGATGGCAGCCACCGTAGACATTTTTCAGACCATAGCCATTTTTCAACCTATTCCAATAGTTCCTGGTTCGTGAGCGAACCAGGCGATACACCTATATTCAGTGACTGTCCAATGCGACGAGTTAGTTAGTGGCGCGCATTGCTAATTATACTATACAGATGCATTATGAATATTCGTGAATGCGATAACGTATTCAAACCAGGTCGAATGCAATGTCAAGCACACAGGGTCAAAGGTCAAATATGCAAATATTTGTACGAGTCCCAAAAGATTCTGAAGGGTCTCGGCGGGTCTCAAGGTAGCTACTCCTTAAATCCCATATTTACAATCTGGAGCTGGCCAGCGGTCGAATTAGCATAGACTTATGGGGACCCATCGCATTTTCATGACCATTTTAGAACCACGAATCTACAGCTTTCAGAACTGATATTTCCTGTTTCAAATCGATTTCCAATGTCGGTTTAAATGCAGTGGAATGTGACAGATTCTGCTCTACATTCACTTCTCATCGCCCAAAAGGAAAATACCGCCAGCATTTGGAACCTATGTGCTGGATATGGTATACATGTGTGACCACAGTTTTAGCTTCCTTGATGAAGATTTGTGTGGCTTTGATCTGTTTGAACTATTGGAAGCTGTTCCCCAAAGGGAGCCATTTGGTTGTCGATGAAATTAACATCATCTACGGCTCCATCTCTAGAAATATGATTTGCCTTGAGATGTTATGGTGCGGTTTAACTGTTTTGTCCAATATACTAGAACAAATGATAAATTTGTATCGAGGTAGGGTAAAGAGCACGGGTGACCTCCTTCTGGTAATCCTATTGATGCATTACATTTTTGCAGAAAGCATTGAATTCGACGCAAACAGTTAATGTTGTGTTTATCACTAGGGGTATTACTACGCGGAGTTCGTCGTCATCACAATCAACGTGATAGAGGGAGTATCTGTCCTCTTTTGATGGCATTAAATGCACATCCTGTTTCGCTCCATGTTTTGTAGATATCCCCAATACATTGATAGACCTGCCTATATTAGCATATTACATTTTGGCCAGATTATTCGGCGTACCGGTGTGTCTCTACCACTTTACCAATTTGTCAACTGGTTCTCTGAAACAACATAAGGTTATTAGACATTTTTAAATGATTCGAAGCGAATTTATTGACTCACATGGACTATTTGGGTCTCGTTCGTTCCGAGACTCGGCAAAATCTCGCTGGATCAGGAGAGGGTCGTAAATCGGTGGGAGTTCTAGTCCCTGGTATCTGTTCATGGTCAGTTTAAGCTGTTTGATCCGTATGGCCTCTTGAACATTTTGTTTGCCTGAGAGATGAACTGTACATTAGTATTTCGACGTTATCCATGCTACGTTGCTGTGAATCCTCACCCCTAATGCTCTACCAGTCTAACCGACGTAGGTGTCGCCACAGTTGCCACACGTGACCCGGTAGACCACTCCAACATCTTTTCTTTTTTAGTTGTATTTTTTACATGCGTCAGTCGCCATCATAAGGTTGCATTTGGCAAGGTTTTTGTATTGTCATACATGAGCACGATTGGCCTCCGGTCGAGCGAGGCACGGGTCGCTTCTTTGTGTAGCCTGTTGTACATGCAATGATACTAGCCTAGTTTGATAGCTGTGGTTTCGGGAATTAATGTTGTTTTTTCTCTATTACTGTCATCCAGCTTTTGTGCGTTCAATAATCATATACTGGATGATTAGTCTAACACATGACCATTCTATTTGGAAATCTGTTTCAGCACCAGGTCCGTATCATGCCTAGCTAATTTGTATGACTTTCTGTCACAGACTGCAGTATGGGATTTCAATAGCCGGCCATGAGTCAGGAATCAACCACAACACATGACAGGTGTAGCGCGGATGGGCTGGATGGGTACGCACCGTCCCAGCTAGGCTGGGTACGGAGCGACCGCTCTGGGTACGTTCCGAGCACGCCACACCTGGGTAGGATAGTATGCGTGTATAAAGGCATATGAGAGAGGTTTTCTATAACATGGCTAAGTCCGTGAGATCACGTAGCACGCATGCGCGCGCGTCAGAGCTTCCCTGACAACACGTACTTAAAGTGTACCGAGTTGGTACACCTGATTTCTTTAAATTACTCTATTCTCGTCGTGCTTTGCACCGATTAGGAGCAGAATGAGACGAGCCTTCCAAAACTGTTTACCTTTTTAAAATCGGACTAGAAATGTCCGAGTTGTCCTTAAATGGCTCACTGAAATAATTATTAATAAAAATATTACTGGGACGTCGTAACCGCGTGTATGTATTGAATGAATGGGGGAATGCGCCTATCACGTGACATCCTTTCTAGCTGCAAGCTGATTGGGTACAGATCGACGGCTG